>JBAMJV010009344.1:0-50000 GCA_037951105.1 Echinarachnius parma
CAAAGTCGGTGTAATAAGTAGGCCAATATTACTTTACATTTTCTCTCATAACTTGGTCATATGACACTCTTTCTCACAAATCACTCAGTGGACGACCAAATCAGTACATATTTTATCAGACATTTAACATTGTTTTCGTATGTCACAAAGCTTACAAAGTTAGGAGATAGCTTATTAAAAGTTCACAAACCTTTATTTGCCATTTCATTCTGCAACAATTATGGTAATGTTCGATCGTTTCGTCATTATAGTCTATAATTTTGTATGTACCTAAACTATATTTACAATCAGAATTACGTGATCTTTGTTTGGCTAAATGCTGAATTTTCAGATCTCATAAGCTTTGTTTCCATCAATGAAGTTTACTTTGACAAATCGTAAGGTATATGTTTTCTTATTCGTCTTCTCATGATTATAGACAAAAGACCATAACACACTACCCATACTCAAATACACATAACATTTACTCTTTAGAATGCACAAATATTCTGTTAAGTATAGCCGCAACAATATAGGACTTTTTCATTATGTTTAAGATATATTAGTGTTTGCATTTGCTATGTATTGCATTTGTACCATTATTATGTACATGTCATCTAAGTGTGTACTTCCTGGTCAAGTTCCCTAATAAACACATACAGTATGACATTTCGACATTTTAGTTTCTCGTCGAACGTACATTATTTGTATTCAATTGTGCAATGGATTCAAACACACGTAGAAGGTGATAGCGAGATCTACAGAAATGTGTCATCCTAGTTCCACGTCTATCAACCATAATTAGCCGTGTGGCGTGGACTAAGATCCGTAATGTACTATAATAAAGCTAATACATGCAATATGGGCTTTTAGCTCACACGACTTTGTTCTGTACTGCCCTCTCACGCGAATAATAAGTTATACGGTATGCTCCTACCATGCAGGCTAGATGATATCAAACCCAATAAGGCAAAGCTTGTTGCAAGGATTTCACTTTGGTTTATCCAAAGTACACAACTGATACTTATCACTAACACGATAGATATAATGATCTTTGCTT
This sequence comes from Echinarachnius parma, assembly GCA_037951105.1. NCBI lineage: Eukaryota > Metazoa > Echinodermata > Echinoidea > Clypeasteroida > Echinarachniidae > Echinarachnius > Echinarachnius parma. The sequence goes on from JBAMJV010009344.1 coordinate 1,040, forward strand.
CTAAGCATATTTTACGGAAACAAATAGGGCTACGTGCAGCAATACTACAGTTGTCAATTAGGATCATCAAACATTTTGTCATGGTAATGTCGGATAATATCCATATCATACAATCTCGACTGACTGATTGCATTTTGTAACCTATAATTACAAAAAATAGTAATAAATACATAGAATACTGGACACTTGCTTCATTATAACCATTAATCTGATTTATATTTATTCATTATTTACAGACACGAGAACTGTACGTAAGAAATATTTAAAAGATACTAATCCTTTTAAACTAGACTACCTGATACTGTAAATCAAACGTCTTCTACTTTTACATAAGATCCACGCGCCAGTGGAAAATTTTGTATTTCTCTTTACTTCCTGAAAAATCAGCACTGTCACGAAATTAAAATGGAAGTTGTGTGAACAAAGTGGCTGTATATTTATATGGACAACGTTTATGAGATGTTTAATACAATACACGTATGCTATGGTTGAGAAAGAAAAGGGGGACTCAGTCACTGTTTGTAATTTGGAGATACTGTTTAAAAGGAGTAGTTACTTTTGGTATAGCGGTCTGCTGCACGAAGCAACATTTGAAAGAGCATACAATTCTAATTGTGAAATAAACTTTATTTCATCAAAATTGGTTCAGAAATGGCTGAAGTATAAATGAATATATCCGATCGGAATAGATCTGGGGCCCAGATTTATTCGATGATTTAAACAAAAAAATTGAAACGCTTACACCTATTCAAAACAATTCAAACGAAGGTTTTAAATAGTTGTTGATGATCTCTCGTTTTAATCATTATTTCAACTAAACATCACATGCATACTTTGTGAAAAAACATTCTTTTTTACAGAGCTCCGTCTTGTGTTTTACCTTGTGTTTTACTTAGTTTGCTTGTAATTTTTTTATACTTTCGAGCATTGTGGAGTTATGACTATTAGTTTGTATTGTTAGTGTGCGGGATTAGGTTACTAAGGCTTAGCCTTACAAAAACTGTACTACCCCTTTAGAGTTTAGAAACCTTGTTGGAATGTGATTAACTCTCTTGTTTGTACATGCTTGATTAATATTTCTACAATTAGAATATCAATTGCTGAAAATGTGTTTAACGCCCTTCTAACTCTCATCCGACGATATTATATGATATAATAATGGCACGAAAGTTATATCAAGGACAGTTACTGCGCTCAATTCTAATTGGAAAGCAGAACAAATTATTATGTAGTGATATACAATTTATGTAAATTACACTGAAAGTGAAAGTCCGCCATGTAATCAAAATTATATTATGATTTATTATATTTCATAGGCTTTCGTGTAGTTTGTGTAGCTTGTAACCAGGAAATGATTTAATATTTAACACGATTTTTAAAGGAGGTAGTTTAGTTTTGGTAGAGAGGGCGCTGCACATCACAATTGTTTTGTGACGTAATGAAAAACTGAGTGTCGAATTTTAATGGCAGAATAAACTTTATTTGGTCAAAATCGACCCAGAAACGGATGAAATATAAATAAATATAACCGATCTTATAATTTTTTTGGGCCCAAATATTAGATGATTTTTTGAAAAAAATAAAAAAAGGCTTGCACTTTTTCAAAAAAATTCAAAAGCGTTTCTTAAAGGGGTAGTTTAGTTTTGGTAATGCTCAACTTTAGTAACCAAACATGGACAGTAACATTATAAAACTAATAGTTTTAACCCCACCATGCTGCGAAAGGTATACAAAATTAAAAATGACTAAGTAAAAAGCCTGTTATTATTTTTAAAAAGAGCCATTAAAACTCAAGAGGGCGCTCTCTAAAAAGGCATTGGTTTTCAACCATTTTTCATACAAAATTATGCATGTGATGTTTTATTGAAATAATGATTAAATAGAGAGATCATCAACAACTATTTAAAAAAAAAAAATTTGAAATTTTTTGAAAAAGTGCAAGCATTTTTTTATTTTTTTGAAAATTCAGCTAATATTTGGGCCCCAAATAATTATAGGGTCCAAATATATTTATTGAAATTTCAGCCGTTCTGGGCCCATTTTGACCAAATAAGTTTATTCTGCCATTAAAATTGCATGTTCTCGCAAATTCGACACTCAGTTTTCATTACCTCACAAAAAATTGTAATGTGCAGCGCCCTCTCTACAAAACTAAACTACCCCTTTAAATAGTTGTTGATGATCTCTCTTTTTAATCATTATATCAATATAACATCACATGCATAATTTTGTATGAAAAATTGTTGAAACCAATGCCTTTTTAAAAGCACCCTCTTGTGTTTAAATGGCTCTTTTTTGAATGATAACAGGCTTTTTACTTAGTCGTTTGTAATTTTGTATACCTTTCGAGCATGGTGAGTTATAACTATTAGTTTATAGTGGCTTGGTAAGAACAGTTACGTTTCACGTCACGTTCACGTCACGTTCAGGTTCTGTACCTTTTGTGAAACAGGTCACCCAAATCTACGAACAGTCACGTTCACGTCACGTTCAGGTTCTGTACCTTTTGTGAAACAGGTCACCCAAATCTACGACGTGTAGGGTAACGTGACCCAACAATTTGTTGACCTGCTATATGCAATCTACGAAAGCTCACGTAAATTGCCGCTGGCGTTTTTAAAAAATAACGTAAATTGTCATTGAGAAGAGACTAATGGCAAATAGCTGTTTCAGGGCGAAGATGTCGTATAGATTATGTGAAATGATGAAACAAAATGTACCATTCATAGGCGTACCCATGGGGGGCGGGTAGGGGGGGGGGGGTGTACCCCAAAAATACTGTTTGGGCTGTTTTTAATTCACTCCAAATATCTACAGCTAACCCACCCCCCCCCCCCCCCCCCGCCTCAAAGAAATTTTGGCTGACGAAATAACCCCCTCTCCTTTCCCCTTTGAAAAAAAACAAACATGTGTGCGGCCACTGCATGCTACCATTCTCAGTGTACTAATGATGCAGCTAATTCTAGTGAAACTAATACAATGGAATGTACCAGTATATAATGTACAATAAAATGTAAAATTATATACTAAAGTATCGTGTATGGGTGTAAAGAAAAGCGCATACACTTATCAAAGGATGATAATGACACAGCTAGACAAATGCATGCACACCCAGACACAATGGTAGCTAGTAATACCATCCCATACACGCAATTATACGTACACAAAAGACAAACATGTAATAAAAACAACAACAAATGAAAGTCCCCTTTATAAAAATAGCGAAATATATTTTAACGAATAGGTTTGAGCAAAAATAACTTTCTACACGTATTGATTACTTGTGTGTGATAATAAAATTCAGTGGTGTAGCGTGGTCGGACTGACTGGGGGGCAGACAAAATCACTAGCGAACCCATCGATTTTTTCAAGGGGTTTTTTGTCAAAAAATGTGGATGTTGGTCAGGACCAAGTCCCAAAATGTTGAACCTAGACCAGGACCAAGTAGTTGAAAAAAAATCCTGTCAGCGGCGGAGGGGGGGGGGGTTGGGGGGGTGGGGTGTAGGCTTAGTCGTAATATTTTTTCGAAACCTAGACCAGGACGCGTTCCAACAGGACCAGGACCTAGCAGTTCATAAATCCTGTCAGCGGGGGGGGGGGGGGGGGGGGGGGGTAGTCGTAATCGCCGCGCCTTGCACAGGTACGTTTCATTGCGTGCGTGCATATCGCATATAGTGATCTGATGCGTCGCGACGATATCGACGAGATTCGAGAGCGAGGCCGAGGCACAGTTGACGACGACGGCGATCGAGTAAATTGCAGGCTAGCGTCGGATATTTTCGATGATATAAAGTGAGAATGTGAGTTTAGTTTGGTATATCATTACACTTTTCCAGCTGTTACGAGGACATGCCATATGCCCAAGCCCAAGGCTCGACACGGCTTTATGTCCCTAAAGCTGGCAGGACTTCGTAATCAAGACTATTATATGCACTAGATATCTCCCTTATCATTATTGACGGCAGCCAGTGAATTCCAGAGTGGCAGTGGGCAGTGCTAGCTTGCATGCTATTATGGCCGGTCTAGGGCCTAGGTAGGCCGGCTATGCAGTGGCAATCTTTGCACATGGCTTATGCTCAGCACATAGCCCTGTCGAGCCTTGGGCTTGGGCATATGCAAGTCCTCGTAACAGCTAGAAAAGAATAATGATATACCAAACTATACTCACATTCTCACTTTGTATCATCGTCATCGAAAATATCCGGCGCCTAGCCTGCAATTTTACTCGATCGCCGCGTCGTCAAACTGTGCCTCGGCCTCGCTCTCGAATCTCGTCGATATCGTCGCGACGCATCAGATCACTTACATACAATTTTGTGTGCGCTGCGACAAATCCTTAAACACGCATCCCCATAGGAATTCCATCGCACAAAAAGGACAAGTTGTGTCGTCGAGAATATTCTGGATGACGTCATTACTAGTCTTAGTAACATGCGCTTTCACTTTTACAAATAATGATTAAACACTCACGTCACGTTTGGTAGACGTGACGATTCGAGTTTTACCGGCATGGAAAACGACAAATTGTTGGGTCACTTTACCGTGACTGTCGTAGATTTGGGTTGACCTGTTTCACAAAAGGTACAGAACCGTGACGTGACGTGAACGTGACGTGAACGTGACTGTTCGTACCAAGCCCTTTATAGTGGTACTGTGCAGGTTTTGGCTACTAAAGTTTAGCCTTACCAAAAACTAAACTACCCCTTTAATTTGAGTGATATATGTACACATGTGTTGAAATAAATAAAAATAAAAATAATATATGCCTTGTTTGATGTATTAAAGGGGGTAGTACAGTTTAAAAACTGAACTTTAGTTACCAAACCTGGACAGTATTACTCCACCATGCTCGAAAGGTATACAAAATTACAAAAAGCCGATTATCATTCAAAAAGAGCCATTAAAACACAAGAGGGCGCTCTCTAAAAAGGCATTGGTTTTAACCATTTTTCATACAAAAGTATGCATGTGATGTTTTATTGAAATCATGATTGAATAGAGAGATCATCAACAACTATTAAAAAAACGCTTTTTAACCTTTTTTTGAAAAGTATATGCATTTTTTAATTTGTTGAAAAAATCATCTAATGATTTGGGACCCAAATAATTATAAGATCTGATATATTTATTGTTTCTGGACCGTTATTGACCAAATAAAGTTTATACTGCCATTAAAATTGCATGTTCTCTCAAATTCGATACTCATTTTGTCATTACCTCACAAACAAAATGGATTAAATAGTTTATAATGTTTCTTACAAACTTACAGAGTACACGATATAATTGAGATGCATGTGCAGTTGATTTTGTACACAATATCGGTCCTGCACAATATGCACAGATATGAAATAACAGATTGCCTAAAGTTTTCTTGATTTCCTTATTTTGTGAATAATAATTATGTCAGCGATGTGTGTATACTAGTATGTTACCATCATATAGTTGCGGGTATGTAGGGGTTGTTGTTTTGTTTACAGTTGTAAGTAAGTGCATTGTAATATACGTGTCCATGTATCGCAAGAACCATAGATATGGTACACGTAGTATTGGCTTGTAGTTAGGCGGCTAAGGGTAACAATTGTGCACTTTTTGAAAGAAACATGAAAGTCCTACCATATAATCTTCATTATATGTGAATTATTTTCCCTCGTGGAAGTTTGCTAAATTTGACCCCAAGTGACCTTTAGAGGTCATGACCTTGTTACCGCCCTATTTTGCCGCTTTGAGGCATCATTCTTAACGCTTCTCCTATATTTCGTTTTAAATATGATTGTAGCAGTTAGCCTCGCATCCGTGGGGTGACAATGATCTGATTTAAAGATGTTGGAGTCATGGGGTTAAAGGTTATGGAGCTCATTATCTACGCACAATCAATGTAATTGAAGTAAGTAAATAGTCCTGTAGACGGACCTATACTTGTGTATTAGACCTGGAGACGTTCTTTAGTCTAACGTTTTTTATTGATTCATATTCTAGAAGGTTTAAGAAGAAATTCGAGCTTTGTTCCCACCTTTTAAAGTTAATTAGCTAATTTGCATATTTGTGTAATAAGGTCAGGGGTCATTTTCTATCTAGGAATAGTAGAATATTGATAAAAACAAGTATTCTAGGGTATTTTTGGGGCAAGGATTCCATTTCTGGTGCTCGTTTGTAAGTGCCATATGGGAAACATCCCCAAATCCAAGATGGCTGCCTCTAATTTGCATATTTATGAATATTATTGATTTTCAGTGGCTACAGCCCCTTATAAGCAATAATTCCAGATTATTATTTTTCAGTTATGTTCTAAGTATGTATTTAAGATATCAAAGATTAGTTGCCATCATGGCAACTTCTAGCAATGCATGTTATTAATTAGGTATTTTATATAATTTGCATATTCCCCCAAATCAAGTATATTGGGAACCCGGACAGTAAACATGACAAGTAATAGCACTTTTCCAAGGTTTTCGGGGGCAACAGATCCATTTTTGATACTTACTTCCTTGTTTAACCATGGCAACCATCTCAAATCCAAGATGGCTGCTCCCCAAATTACACATGTTATGATACACGACTATATTATTTCTGTTATATTAGATTGATATTATAATGTTTGGATTTTTAATTATTGGAATAAGCAACTAGAATACTTGAATCATGATGTAGTTATTTGCTTACAGTAAACAAATCATAGTTTTATAAAATAAATGCCATTAAAATGGCAAATAGCATTTTTTCTTTAAAATTACAAAGGCGGCCCTCTTGGATTTATGTGGGTTGCCAAGGTGATACGTCAAACTAAGTATCATGGATGGATTCGTTGTCCCCTTAAACCTTGGAAAAGTGGTATTCCTTGTCATTTTTACTTCCTGGGTTCCCAATATACTCGATTTGGGGGAATATGCAAATTAGGTAAAATACCTAATTATGCTAATTGTATGCATTGCTAGAGGTTGCCGAGGTGGCAACCAAGCTAAATTATCTTTAACACGCATTTAGAACATAATTGAGGAAAATCGTCTGTAATTATGATTTATAAGAGGCTGTAGCCACAGAAAATCATTAATATTCATAAATATGCAAATTAGGGGGAGCCATCTTGGATTTCAGGGTGTTGCCCATATGGCACTTACAAACGAGCACCAGAAATGGAATCCTTGCCCCAAAATACCCAATAATACTTGTTTGTTATCAATGTTGTACAATTCCTAGCTAGAAAATGACCCCTGACATTATTTCACAAATATGCAAATTAGCTAATTTAGTTTATAATGCTTTAAAAAGAGTTGCCCAATGTTGGCATGGTGGCAACAAAGCTAACATATATTCTTAACCCTTCTAGAATATGAATCAATAAAAAATGTTGGACTAAAGAACGATAAGTAAACTTTAGACACATGTGAAAAGTGAAGGGGGCCGGGGTCCCACTCCTTTGCATTTACCCCATACAATTACCCCATAAAATAATCATATATTATATATATAATAATGGACAATGTGATTTTCAGGTCACTTTTAACCCATTAACATATTAAGGAAAGAATCAAGTCATGTTAGATACCCATAGAAATGTGCAATAACGCACTTTGCACCCCCTTTCTTTCAAGACCCTGTCCCGCCCCTTATGGTCATAATTAGCAAACTTCCACGGGGGAAATTTAACGTTATGATAATATGAATCTGTGAAAAAGTCACATTTCTTTCATTTTGTGCACAATTGTTATGATTCCAGGCCCTTAGCTGCCTAACTATTGGCCTTCTCTATTCACAGCATTAATAATATCCCCCCCCCCCCCTCACATGCACACAGTCTATATTTCTTGCAGTCTTTGATTCTGCCAGCCTTTTTTGATAATGGGTGACATTCTCCGTTATCGCAATAATAACCTTCAAATCACTCCCTTGTCCATCGAAAGAGGGCGACATACACTTCTCAGTTCTCAACCTTTGTAATAATCAATTTAGCATGTTTAGGGACCTGGACCCCGTTTCATAAAACATGTCTAATTGTTGTAAGTGTCCAATTATTGTACCTTCTATGACAATAGCCAATCGGCAGTAATCATTTTAGCTGTTGCCATATTAGTTACAATATTTGGACACTTACAACAATGGGAACAATTTTATGAAACGGGTCCCAGATGAAACTGGACTTCTCTGTCATTTTCATATAAATATTCCATTTAGTATAAACTTATCATTTTTCACATGATCATATCTTACAATCCTGTCCATCAAAATTAACCAAAATGACACACAGGATTACTTAAATACTCTGCTTTAAACACATGTCAGTAACTAAGCAGTCGCCACTTGACACAACCGCAAAAAGCACTGACATGGAACAGCTTCCGGGACCGCATGTCACAGTATAAGGGACAATCCGCCTGTTAATGCACACGCTCAGCGCAGCTCTACAGGAAGAGAGGAACGATCTTTCTAAGCCTGTACCAGAGCCTGGTGGACAGCATGCGCAGCAGATGCACTGAATGATTCCAAGAACATGGTGGACACACACACTTTTGATTTTTGTGTTTGGGTAACTGACATTACCTTCATTTCAATTTGTCTTGACTTCCTCACCTGCCTTAAACTATGTTGCCAAAATGTCCAGGCTGTGACATGTGACACGGGTAACGGTTCCATGCCAATGCCTTTTTCAGTTCTGTCAGTAAGGTAACCTTATGAATATTGACATGTCAATTAATCCCGTGTGTCATTTTGGTTAATTTTGATGGACAGATTTTCAAGATATGACCATGTGAAAAATTATAAGTTTTTTTTTTAGCTCAGTGTATAATATAAAAATACAGTTGTCTTGGTTTATCCATTCATATAATAATGAACAACTTATCGTATATAGGTCTATCATATAAACATGTATGCATTTGTTTAAATTGTTATACTTGTTATTGAAATTATATCCCAAATTGAATAACGTAGTTGTAGTGTTCAATTGTTTCATATCGTATGCGATGTTAAAAGATCAATATACATGTTACGTTATGTACATGTATTACCCTTTTTATTCTATCCATAGTTTGATAATTTTAGACAAGTATTTAAGGTTAGAGTCAATAAATACTAACGAGGGAACGGAACCGCCTGTATACATTTACTCTTTTTACCACATGATTCATTGCAAGACGGTAGCTACGCTTCTTCTTTTTTTTTAATAGAAAAGGCACAGGTTCTCACCTAACAAACAACAGAAAATGACTTCATCATTTAGGTGCCACAAAATTATCCCACCCTAAATATTTTTCATCTGCGAAAGTATGATTATTTTGGTGGGATCGACTGGGCTACGTAGATATTGGACCTTGCAGCTACGCTCCGGCTTCGATTTGATTTTGGATTGTGGGATTGATTTTTAGTGTATACAACGAAACAAGGCAACGGAACTATTTTAATATTTCCTCATTATTATCGAACTGCTTCAGAAGTTCATTGCAAGGGCATAGCTCTATTTTGTTCCATTTGGAAGAGCACAGGTATTTACCTGGCAAACAAGAAACAAGAAATCATATTCGTGCCACAAAATTATGTTTTCCCTCCAAAACATGATTCTTGTTCGTCCGCAAAAGCATAATTCTTTGATGAGGGTCACTTGGTATACAAAGATATTAGGTGGGTGAGAGGGGCATATGTCCCTGGTGCCCCTGCAGCTATGCTCCTGCTTTATCGATTTGACTTTGGATTGTGTGATAGATTTTGAGTGTGGGAGTGTCATGGTATGTTGATTCGGGCCTTTGTCTTTCATTGCAAAGGTTATGGGTGGAATTCACAAAGGAGGTTTGTGCAAACTATGGTTTACATCTATGAAATGCTGCTCGTATACAAGTACATTGTAATTGTAAATCAACAATGTTAACAAGCAAGGATTTACAATCTTTCCCAATCAGTTTACAAATTGCATTCCATGGATGTAAACTATGATCACACCATGGTTTGTACAAACCTCCTACAAACCTTCTTTGTGAATTCCACTCAATGGGTTCAATACCCAGCCCCGTGGGTCCTTATACAAGATACTTTGCCATAGTAGATGTTTGTCATTGATTTCTTGCTGTAAAGGTCATGGAAAGGCATTGAATTTGACTCAGAAATAAGTTTTTGAACCCTGCATCGGTGGAACACTGTTATAACGTTGAACTTAGAGCATTAAAATTACCTTGTTATGTCAGGGAAAAACGCAAAGAAATATAAGAGAATTTGTACTTACAAAATTATCTTGTTACAGTGGACCCTCTTTATAACGAACTCTGTTATAACACGGTACATATGTACCTGATCTAGCGATGATGTGTCACAAGTTCTATGCTATTCATTATTATTAAGCCGTGATAAAAGATGTGATAAATAACATGGTCAATTCAATTGGCCCGAGGTGCTCGTTATAACGTGGTTTCACTGTATGTTAGAGCTCTGGGCTAACAAGGTTTCACTGTATCTCTTTAAATGGAATTTTTGCTGTAAAGGTCATGGATAGTCATGGATATTTTCACTCGAAAATAAATGTATGGACGTATGGAATGAACCATCGGTGGAACCTCGTTAAAATGTTGAGCTTAGAAGTTAGAACCATTCAATAACCTTGTTATATCAGGGGAAAAAACAAAGAAATATATTAGCGAATTTGTACCAAAAAAATTATCTTGTTACTGTGGAACCTCTTTATAACGAACTTTGTTATTAGGTACCTGATATAGCGAAGCTTTGTTACAGGTTATATGTATTTCAGCCATGATATAACATATCTTATATAACAAGGTAAATTCAATGGATCCAAGGTGCTTGTTATAACGAGGTTTCACTGTTGTTGAGCTGTATCATGATGACTCAGATAAATATTACAAATATAAATGTAATAAAGAGCTTAGTTCTAAAAGGTGTTAAACCCAGTTTCCGTAAAATTAAGTGAACGATATGAGTATAATTATATAGATAAGCTACGTAGCTATCTATAAATCCAAATTCATGAAAAAAAATTGCACAATAAAAATAAAAATATGAACCGTTCCATTTTCATATTCCCATGTGTAAGAAGTTAAACGAATAACTGCCTGCTTTTCTCCAAAGTTAAACAAATGTATTAAGCACCTTTTGGCATTAAGCTCTTAAAGGGAGCGTCCGCTCGCAATCCGTGTACGCTCAATGCCATTCGCTTGCCCCTATTGTAGCCGTAAACATAACGGCAATCTCGGATCTGCTAACAAAAATGCAGTCGAGGGTGGGGTGGTTTGCTAATCTTGCTAATAGGGTTGTCGAGTTCGTTTTGGTTCGGTTGAATGCGTGCTGCATTGGGATATACACACAATTCATGCGTACGTCAATCGATAGCCCGATCGAAGATAATTTGCTCATCACCTAAGAAGCGATCACGACCTAATTACATCGATATCGTACATGTGCAAAATTCGAATCACCAGCTGATCAGCTGATGCTATTTAGCCGTACACCACACGAATCCGAAGTAGGCTATAATTCCTTACATCTAGTACAAGTGAAACAGTGTTAGCACGTGTCCTAGGTAAAATGCATATATATGCATAAAATAACACACATTTTTGATTTAATCTAATTATTTTATTATTATTTTTTTGTTTTTTTGGGGGGGGGGGGGGGGGGGGGGGGGTTACAAATATTCTCCAAAGCAATGCTACAGAATAACTATTCTTTTCTCTCAGTATGAGCAGCTGATGCAGGCTGCAGTCAGACCCAGACGCATGAAATAATTATACACCCCTTATAATGTCTTCAGTAGCTGAATAGTAGTGGAGTTTAATTATATCAATTGAAGAGTTACATACTACACATGAATTATAAACTCATTTTACAATCAAATCATTAGCTTATGTCCGTATACAGCACACTAATAACTATTCTACGTAAAGCTTAAATACAGCAAATGACAAAATATATTTCAGTTGACATATTGACACTTTCAGGACTATTACCAAATCATACCAGTCTGGCCAGATACTTCAAAATACACTGGGCCCAAAAAGAAACTTATAATTTTCACATGATCATATCTTAAAATCCTGTGCATCAAAATTAACCAAAATGACATACAGGATTACTTAAATACTGTACTCTAAACACATTTCAGTAACCAAGCAATTGCCCGATTGACACAACCACAAAAAGCACTGACATGGAACAACTTCCCGGACCACATGTCACAGTATCAGGGGCAATCCGCCTGGTAATGCACACACTCAGAGCAGCTCTACATGAAGAGAGGAACAATCTCCCCAAGCCTGTATCAGAAACCTGGTGGACAGCATGCGTAGCAGATGCACTGAATGATTCTAAGCACATGGTGGACACACCCACTATTGATGTTTGTGTTTGGGTAACTGACATTACCTTCATTTCAATTTATTTTGACTTCCTCACCTGCCTTAAACTATGTTGCCGGAATGTCCAGACTGTGACATGTGATACATGAAGCGGTTTCATGTCAGTGCATTTTTCAGTTTTGTCAGTATGGTAACCGTTTGGATATTGACATGTCATTGGAGTATGGTATTTAAGTAGTCCCGTGTGTGATTTTGGTTAATTTTGATGGACAGACTTTTAATATATGACCATGTGAAAAAATATAAGTTTCTTTTTGGGCCCAGTGTATTATATCATGACATTGGTGCTACCATTGTAGATTTATCAACTTTGGTCTAACATTTGATTTCTAATCAGCTTTCAGGTCTGTGAAGTTAGTTCTTTATTCGTTTTTCCTTATTCATTTACTTATTCAATGTGAAGTTAGTTCCTTATTCATTTCCTTACTCAATTATTACCCTAAAAGGATGGCGATTAATCGGCGGCCACTTTAAAGAAGCCACTGGCACTATGACCTTGACCTTGACCCCTCAAGGTCATATGGAAAAAATGGTCAAAAACGAGATTTTTTTTTAATTCCCCGATCGTCCGGATTTGGGGTCCCCTGCCTGGCGCCCACCCTTTCGAGTTCAAAACCACCTCGACCTTCATCTTGACCCCTCAAGGTCATAGGTCAAGTTGGGGTCAAAAATGAATAGTACACTTTCAGGACTCTTAAAGATCGCGAATCTGTAAAATGTTGGTATAATTGATCGGCGGTCACTTCAAAGAAGCCATTGACAAGTTGAAGGTCATAGTGTCAATGGCTGGGCGCCAGGCAGGGGACCCCAAATCCGGACGATCTCGTTTTTTACCAATTTTTCCATATGACCTTGAGGGGTCAAGGTCAAGGTCATAGTGTCAATGGCTTCTTTGAACTGACCGCCGATCATTCGTACCAAAATTTTAAAGATTCGCGACATTTAAGAGTCCTGAAAGTGTTCTATTCATTTTTACCCCAATTTGACCTATGACCTTGAGGGGTCAAGATAAAGGTCGAGGTGTTTTTGAACTCGGAAGGGTGGGCGCCAGGCAGGGGACCCAAAATCCGGACGATCGGGGACTTTTAAAAAAAAATCTCGTTTTTGATCAATTTTTTAATATGACCTTGAGGGGTCAAGGTCAAAGTCATAGTGTCAATGGCTTCTTTGAAGTGACCGCCGATCAATTGTACCAACATTTAGCAGATTCGCGACCTTTAAGAGTCCTGAAACTGTACTATTCATTTTTGACCCCAATTTGACCTATGACCTTGAGGGGTCAAGATTAAGGTCGAGGTGGTTTTGAACTCGGAAGGGTGGGCGCCAGGCAGGAGACCCCAAATCCGGACGATCGGGGACTTAAAAAAAAAAAATCTCGTTTTTGACCAATTTTTCCATATGACCTTGAGGGGTCAAGGTCAATGGCTTCTTTGAAGTGACCGCCGATCAATTGTACCAACATTTTATAGATTCGCGACCTTTAAGAGTCCTGAAAGTGTACTATTCATTTTTGACCCCAATTTGACCTATGAACTTGAGGGGTCAAGATGAAGGTCGAGGTGTTTTTGAACTCGGAAGGGTGGGAGCCAGGCAGGGGACCAAAAATCCGGACGATCAAGGACTTAAAAAAAAAAAAAATCTCGTTTTTGACCAATTTTTCCATATGACCTTGAGGGGTCAAGGTCAATGGCTTCTCTGAAGTGACCGCCGATCAATTGTACCAACATTTTACAGATTTGCGACCTTGGGTCCTGAAAGTGTACTATTCATTTTTGACCCCAATTTGACCTATGACCTTGAGGGGTCAAGATGAAGGTCGAGGTGTTTTTGAACTCGGAAGGGTGGGCGCCAGGCAGGGGACCCAAAATCCGGACGATCAAGGACTTTTTTGTTTTTAAATCTCGTTTTTGACCAATTTTTCCATATGACCTTGAGGGGTCAAGGTCAAGGTCATAGTGTCAATGGCTTCTTTGGAGTGACCGCCGATCAATTGTACCAACATTTTACAGATTTGCGACCTTGAGTCCTGAAAGTGTACTATTCATTTTTGACCCCAATTTGACCTATGACCTTGAGGGGTCAAGATGAAGGTCGAGGTGTTTTTGAACTCGGAAGGGTAGGCGCCAGGCAGGGGACCCAAAATCCGGACGATCAAGGACTTTTTTGTTTTTAAATCTCGTTTTTGACCAATTTTTCCATATGACCTTGAGGGGTCAAGGTCGAGGTCATAGTGTCAATGGCTTCTTTGGAGTGACCGCCGATCAATTGTACCAACATTTTACAGATTCGCGACCTTTAAGAGTCCTGAAAGTGTACTATTCATTTTTGACCCCAATTTGACCTATGACCTTGAGGGGTCAAGATGAAGGTCGAGGTGTTTTTTGAACTCGGAAGGGTGGGAGCTAGGCAGGGGACCCAAAATCTGGACGATCGGGGACTTTTTAAAAAAAATCTCGTTTTTGACCAATTTTTCCATATGACCTTGAGGGGTCAAGGTCAAGGTCATATTGCCAGTGGCTTCTTTAAAGTGGCCGCCGATCAATCGCCATCCTGTTAGGGTAATAATTGAATAAGGTAACTTCACATTGAATAAGTAAATGAATAAGGAAAAACGAATAAGGAACTAAATTCACAGACCTTCAGCTTCATTTTCATAAAGTAGCTGACAATACATCAAAAGGACATCATTAGAAAAATTCTATATATATTTACAAGTACAACTAAATAAAATTAAACAAAAGAAGTAAACAAATAATAAACATACATTCACAATTTTACACTAAATATTATACATTCAATTAATACACATTCAATATTATACATTCAATACTCGATAATAAAAGGGGTCCAGATAAAAATACGATGCTTGAAAGTAGAGAGAGTGAGAACATAAACAAAACAAATACAGTCAAACATGTGTATAGTGACCACCCACGGGAAACAAGACAAGTGGCCACTGTAGACAGGTGACCACTATAGACAGGTTCTACAACACTGTTTATCCTCTGCAGGGGAACACTTTTGGTGGCCACTATAGGCAGGTTGGCTTATATAGACAGGTGACCGCTATAGGCAGGTTTGACTGTAACTACTAAACAACTTTAAATTGTGCAAACTATGAATATGATACATGTAAAATAGTACAAATTATTATGATATGGAGCAGATATAACAATCGGCTATAACATTGTAAACACGCATCAAATAAAATATAGTTACAGTATGTATTACGAATTGTTAAATTATTTCAGAGACCGTTTATTGGTGTATTTATTCTTAATATTTGCTCCTATGTATTGATCAAAACTAAATCGAAACATTCATTTCTTGAGGATAGAAGATATTAACATGTACAGTATTATGATTTAATGTGAGTAATATGAAGCTGGCCAATATATTAATCGTAGACACTTTATAGTATAATGAACTTATAGTTCCATTCATGCATTTATTACATGACTACTTTACCGTTATATCCTACAATCGTATGTACTTGTATATACAGTAAATGCATGTACACCATATAATAATATTAAGCAATATAGGACACAAAGTCACGCTACTTCAATACTAAATTTAACACAGTTACACACAGCCATTAAAATGCGAATACTCATAGTTGATTTACAACATCAATATTATACACAAACATTAAAATGCGAATAGTCATAATTGATTTAAAACATCAATATAATACACAAACATTAAAATGCAAATAGTCATAATTGATTTACAACATCAATATTATACACAAACATTAAAATGCGAATAGTCATAATTTATTTACAACATCAATATTATACACACATACATTAAAATGCGAATAGTCATGATTTATTTTCAACATCAATATTATAAACATGAACATTTAATAGTAATCTAGGATACAAAGTCAAATGACTTTAAAGTCATACCTGTAAAGTGTCAGATATTGCACAAAATGACATTTGAGACTTCAATCCTATATCAATATCATTGTAAAATACAATTGAAAGATTTGTGAAAGTTTGAAAGAAAACGAACACTGTTTACCTAGTGAAAAAAACGAATATTGAGTTCATTTATCACCGAATACTGATGGTCTGCCATACTTTTGTCGCAGTAATGAATGATCCGTTTGAGATATTCGCACCCGTGTATGTTTACACACGTAGTACAGAATTCATGGAATTTGTACTCGCTCGGCTCAAAGTTCAATCTCCGGAATGTTCTCACGAGTGCTGCATGCGGACGTTCTCAGCTGTGACAATTGTACTTGTTATCAAAAGCGTTAATCAACGTGATTGAAATAAAAGATTTAAATGATAATTATCTTCATACTAAAGGGACATTTGAAAAAATCAAACCCTATTTTATTCTTCTTTTACCATAAGCTAAACAACACGGTAGAAGAGAAACGAGGAAGCTCCAAGTAATTTTCGTGGATTTGGACACTTTACAGGTATGACTTTAACATGTAACATGTATTAAAGGGACTTAGTAACATTGTCCAAATCCTCAAAATAACATTTTAATTCTAGCGGTTCCCTTATACCTTGTTGTATTCGTATTAACAATAAAATCATGGGACAGGTTTCGGTTTTTAAAATTTCCCTTTCGTTACAAAGATATGTATGATTGAAGTATTCAGATAAGAAAAACTCCGGGCGAGTTTTTCTTCCGTGTACAAAGTGAGTGCAGTGAATTACTGAATATCACTTTGCATTTTCGCTTGGCCATACAATGTCCATTTGACTTGAAATTTTCACTCAATACCCTGTGGACATATGAGATAACAACAATATACATTGCACCAACCAGTCATCACTTTTTGCACATGTCAACAAAGTTACTAGATCCCTTTAAAGGGGGAAAAGTCATTTTGCAGCATACATAAATTTACACCACAGAATAAATATTGAGTAATCAAGGACCCAACGACTTCAATACAATGTACATAATGTTATCATATTTACAGCACGTGTCATAAAAGAGACAAAGATTCCTAATTGTTTACAATTTATTTATAACTAAACCCCACAGAAAACATCTCCAGAAGATAAAGAAATGGTAAATACATTATAATCATGCGTATACAAAACATTTAATTGATTTGAACATCTGACAAATATGCATGTTTCAAAGATAATTGCCTCGGCAAAATTCATAAATATATGAATCATAATTTCATATTAAACGGTACATTTGTATTGATGTGTCAATAGCGGAATCGGCTAAAAAATATGACGAAGATTGAAGATGAAAATGGAACGGACATTTCGGTGATGTATGTTGAATGTGTAAATGTTAAAAGACGAAGCTTCTTCAGTAAGTGCGCATGTATCCTTTTTATAGGGCATATCAGGTTAAGGCAAATATACACTTGTATCATATAAGCAGAAGTATGTTGCATCAAGTAGTAATACATACATAATATTTAGAAAGTATAAGTTGGTTGAATCATTTGACCGCCTATCCACAGTCAGATAAAGTCATGAATATGCACATTAGGACATGGCGCATAAATAAGCATAAATATTACATAAGCTTTGCAAGAAATACATAACAGTTTACATTGGTGTAAGAACTAGTTTACATCAAAATAATAGATATATGAAATAAATGACAAATATGATTTTAATGTTACACCTATCACACTACTAAACTATTACATCTTTTTAGAAATAAGTAAACATGTACAGTCAGTAATGTTGATTTAAGTTCAATTTTACATAGACATATGTACACAGTTGGTAAAATGGTTTAAATCCAGTTACATAATACATACTCGTATGTAATGGGTATGCAAATATAACGCAACAAAATCATTTCATAAATTTTGCACTTCTGGTTCAACACCAAGTTTCAAAGTACATGTATATACATAATAATACGTAGGAACATACCCATTTAATGTTATTACATACAATTTACAAGAATACATAATGTATAGTTATATAATTGGGCATGTTGGTAAAAAACCAAGTTAACACATACGAGATGAATGAGATGCAAACAAATGAAATGCACTCACCATAACTCGAAATAATAATGTAAATATCTCAAGAAATACATGCCAACTGTACTTGTATACCTTTAATCAGCCAATAAATGTATGTTTAAAGATACCTCACTGTTCAATGTTTTTAATTTATCATTTATAAGAACATATTAACAACACTTTTCGCTTAACATTCCATGAAATCACTTACACACCAACTAAAGTAACACAATGTTGTTTGTTTGAATTTTAAACGATTTTTAACAAAAATCTACCTAAAAAACACACACATTTAGAAAATGTGTGCGAGTCTTTTATCATTTGAATAATATTTTCCCTGGATATTCTCGAATAAGCATTGTCTGTCGATGCATGAATTAATTGTATTTGTTATGGACTGGATTTTAAAAGACCAGGTGCAACCAATTAAATGGCTGGCCAGAACTGAACATATAAATTTCAGCTTCTCCAAGCGAATCCGTTCTTCAAATTTTAATATGCTTGTTAGACATAATATGTATACTATTGTAAGACTGCTATGAAGAAAAAACATGCTCACATATATATACATGTCTAGATGAACATTACCCTAACTCTGGTATGATAATTATGCAAATTGTATATACATTACACTTACACGTAGCTGCCGAAATGGCAAATACTGTCAAACATGGTATACATAATTACAACATGGTAACTACTTAAGCATTGCAAATAAACTTGATGATTCTAGCTTCTGGTAAACCGTTTTATTCATAAATATGCAAATTAGGAGTAGAATGTATTCCTTACAACCTCAATAACAAAGAATTGTTCTTCGATATACCTTCCTAGATCAGAATTGACATCATGTCCCCATTGCAATTTCAGAACTGTCTCAGTATAACGACCAATACTTACATTGTTCTACTTCAAACTTCATTTCTTCCGCTGTACAATTTTCGTATCATAGGTGAACCATATAATTTAATATCAATTACAATCTTAATGGATACACATGCACACACTTCAAATGTAGTACACTCATCATGTGTTTTTACACTGTTAATTCTAACTATATACAAAACGTAGACATGTTACACTGTAATAAACACAATCCATATCCATGCATCCATTACACTACATACATTCAACAAAGGTGCTCGATTGTAAACATGTTTATAATAATATGATTTACCGGTGTTAATGTATTTACATGTATGTACACATATTATAGACAGTAGGTCTATAAGGCGAATATATCAACAATTGTGTATATTGAATGTATATTTAATGTGTGTATATTTAAGTGTATATTTAATGTGTTTGACACAGATGTAGAATGTGTTCCACTTAGCCTAACTAGAGTTAATTTTGATCTGGCATTCATACATTTTCAGATTTAGATTAATGTTAGTGTCATGTTTAAATATACACAACATATTTATATTAAATATATATACAGAAACGTGCAATCAAGTATCAACATTTACAAACAGCAGATAATAACGTAAATTGAATTGGAAACACAATCGCAAAACACCAAGACAAGCCATAATCCCAATATATGCATGAGCTGATGAACACACAATGTATTATAATGAGCAAACACTAGTAAGTTTGCCACTAAAACATGTCACTGTTGTGTGAAAAAGTGCGCCTCATTACATCAAGAAACACATCCCCCTTTCCCAATAAATATTAAATTGTATCCAACCAATATCGCTGGGGTAGCAAATGTATGTACATGTATAGTCACGCTGCATGTTAAACAAATTTGATGAAAACAAAAATGTAAAACGTATTAAGTTTCACACATTTATTACACTAATAAACAACTACAAACATGAACAAAATTGTTATATATTTACAATATAAACATTGCGTTTAAAACAGAGATTATAAACACTTAGCATTATCACACCTCAGAAAGTAAAAGAAACAAATATATCTATGTCTGTTTACTTAATCTGTGTCAAAACAAGTATACAAGCTCAGCAATTTGTACTTATCAATATATAATGTTACTGATGACATACCAAACTACGTCTCACAGTCAGTACTCTAAACAAATGTGTTATACTTATATATACCACTTCACAGCATGATGATTTCAAGTTTAACAATTTATATACAACTGCATTGAACAATGATTGTAATCACTAATTTTGTATTTCAAGAATGAATTGTGCAATATAATTTTGTGTGTGCATGGAACAATTAATACAAGAGATGTTGGAATATGCGATGCAGATTTTCATACAATATACACATAGTGAAACAAAACTCATGAATCAGCAATCAGCCTATCAGATATCACAGATCCTTAGATTAATTAAGCGACAATTGCGCTTATTATTGTACCGCGTGTGTACTGCGTACTGTGTACTGCATTAATTAAATTAAGTAAAGTATGGCCATGTTCTTGATTCATAAAAGATTTATAAAAAGAGAAGAAGAGGATGTTTGATTCTTGAATAAATTAGTACAGGAAATTGTCAACTATTTGTGAATATTGAGACTGTGAACGTGTTCCAGATGGTCTACATTGTAGTATTCAACAATATTAAGCATTTGTCTGCTTGATATGTAAAAGTCTTCTTAGCAATTAGTATCATCATGCTCTTGGGTATGACCATTTGCAGTTGTCGATGACCCATTCATGTGAACGCTTTCAGCGGTTTGCTGAGTGCTCGGCCGGCTGCCTGATCCAGAAAGCCGTGAAAACCAGGACTTCTTGTACTTCCTGACATAAAGCGCGACCAATATCATCACTATTGATACCTAGTGAACAAAAACAGTAAACGAAATAAACACATTAATAACATTAATTAAAAGCAATAGAAATTTTTATTTATTGACTTCTTTGTTGATTTTTTTACGTGTTGTATTTACATATACTTTTTTGTCATAAAAGCCCACCCTTTCATCTTTTGTTTTATGTTGATTTCATGGACGTGAAATAAACTGAACTGAACTTATCAAATCTTATACTCCGCAAGTAGTCATAAAATACCATTTCTATTAAGGATTTAAATGAATCTATTTTCAGAAGAAGAAAAACAAATATTATGCGGTACTTTTACTTGCCAATGCATTTTTTACTTATACTGTACGTAGTTTTCAGTATTTTTACCTCATATATCTTAAATGCTAAAATTAGCATTTTCAAACATGTCAAATGTAGATTGAGCAACTAATTCACCTAATTCACATCAAAAAAAGATCATAGCAAACAAAATACAAGCCTTCACACTAACTGTTTTTATCACTGTAAAGTAAATAATTACATCATAACTTTTCAAATTGTACTTGCTCGAACAGGAAGTGTACTTGACCACTTACTTCTAGATGAGATTTTCACATACGAAATAATGTTTATCCCCATATAAACTCCCCATAGACCATTAATGTAGATGCCAGATCGGGCAACCAAACTACACTATTTATAACATTGTACTGCCTGACATACATGTTTACTTGCCCCTGGCAATACGGCATGTGCTAGGGTCGACCCCTGAAAACATAATTATATATAAAACATTTTAATTTTGATGTTTGGAAAGGAGTCAAACTCACTACGACTGCAGTTACAACGACTGTTCCAGCTACGATTCCAGCAATGTTCGGGTAGGATGTTACTGAAAATGAAAGCCAAAATGATGATTTTTGTTATTAATTGATATTTATTATGGAGATGATAAATGAGCCGTCTTGATTGTGTACTGAGTATAACAACTAAATTGTCTCTCTTCGTATCTGATTATTTCCAGTTTTTACCAGTAACCCACCCTACACAGCATAGGGGTGTAACACTAATACTAAGCTATATGCCACATGTTGTTGTTTTTTGGGTGCCATATCTAGAAGAAATTATGTTAAACAAGGACTTTACGTGAATTATACCAACATCGCGGTTGTCCAAATTACAGCGTTTTCTATCTGAAATTTCATGAGAGTGTGATATTTTGTCTCGTCTATAAACTGGCAACTATTCACATAATTCGTAAAGACCCATGCACTTTACCTAATTTATCACAGTTCTACATCTAAAGTATCTATGTCCCGGGAAGGTGCTTTAAAATAAAAGTGTATATGTTGGTGTTATTTATCCGGCCACATATGCAATGATTTTGTACAAATACTGTACAATACCTGCATAAGTCAGAGTTGGTGACACAGACGTTGACGTGCCGGCGGTGCTGGAAGTGGGATTGGTGGAAGAGTCGATCCGTCTAGATGGTGCGTACTCGAAGTCCTTGCATGCGCCCTGATCGATCACGGAGTCATTACCAGTTGAACAGCATACAGCCGGTAGTGCAGGGTCTAGCCAGAAGACAGCTGATATCTGATCACCAACAAGCGTTGTGGGTCGAAGATGTGGCGATCGTTTGTAGTCTTGGTGGCAGAAAATACTTCCATTGTCGTGGCTACCAACTGTAGCATTGCAACTAACAGTAAGCCAGTCATAGATAGGGGAATAGGGTGTCTGAACCTCACACACTGCTTTCCCTGGGGGGTACCACACAACGATGTTAGTTTTGTACGCTTTTGTGTGATATGACGCATCATAACTCTCAATTACGTTAATGAAATATGTACCTTCATCTATTGGTTGTATGTCCGTAATACCAAACATTATTTTCAAGTTTCGTCCAGGTTGGTGAACCTGGACGCTGAAGCGACCATCCTGACCGGGCTTCAGACCACGCGAATCGATTTGGTTGTTGTAGAAGAAGGGTTGGGGCATGCCAATTAGAAAAGCAGTGCATGAGTATTCTGCATCTTGTGAGTTCAGTTCATAGAAGCATGTCTCAGAGACGTTCGACCCTAAAGGCCTACGGAATGACGTTGATCCAACAGAAGCAATGAGACACACGGTCATGAGGAGGAATCTTAGCAGTGCTATCGGTAGACGGAAAGAAGACACGGAGTGGGTGTTCCACCAATACGTGAACGAATATGGATGTGATCTGAAATGGTCAAAAGAAAACAAAATTATGCATGGAAAATTCTACAATTCGTGGGAAATAGGTGAACTTCAGCGATGCAGCCAAAGACGACATGACGGGAGAAGAGGGGAGGGCTAATGCCATTATTTTACGAAATGTATTATATTGTGTATTTGTTGGTGCCATCCCCTTCCCTTCCTTGCCTTGGCTAGGTCTCTCGTGAACGTGTAGTTAATGCGTACACAGATTTCAAAGCCCATTGAGTCTACAAGTGCATTTAAATATTCACATACTTAAAACTACAAAATTGAGATGGTGCTTATAGGTGGGAATTTTATTAGATTTGCCATCGTGGAAAAATGAAGTGTAATGGTAATTCCTTTGCCCCTTTCTTTACAATGATGAAACAGTAGTTTAAAAGTATTAAGAATAAATGACGGTCCTTCATGATTTGGATACTACTATGTACACATTTCGTTTCCAACACTGGACATCATGAGCATGTCTGCAGCCCACGAAATGAACACAAACAAAATACTTTTCACTGTGAGGCAGTGACTTTGATCCCCTTTTCCTTTTTTCATTTGCCAGGTGTAAGCAAGGGTAGTGTTAAAGGTAATTGTCTGTACACCTGTGTTTCCGTGTTACACGGGGGCTTCATTCTAACTCATTCAACGCCGTCACATTCTTCATAATATGCCATTATATATGCCATTGGCAGTTTATATTTGTTGTTCTTAAAACAGTTTTCTTATTTTTAAAAATATGTATTTGTTATTATTTTAATGTCAATTGCAACTGTTTCAGACAATTCATTGACGCTGCATTATTGTATATAGTTCGAGGTAGTATTATATTACCTTACATTTGATTACGCATGGGCATTCTTATTTTACATTACCTATCCTGGCTCGCCAATTCTTCTTTTGTGTGCAATTTCTCGTCACCTCTAGCTCTATGCCTTTCCTCCTGCAAAGGTAATCATACATTATATGTATGAGTATGTGTATAATTAGAATTAAAATAGATTATCTAAATGTTATTTCAATCGTTGCAGTTGCCAATAAAATATTAATTTAATATAATGATTGCATATATTTGCAAGTAATTTAATATGATGATTGCATATATTCACAAGTAAATGTGATTTTACTTGGGTAATACAGTTAATATAAATATACATAAACGACAATGTACGTAGTTATGAAAAACAAGGATGAATCTTCGAAAATTATGCCTCCGCTAAATTGCACGATTTATGATTTATATCAAGCCCAACTTTGCACAAAATCTCCACAAAAACGCACCAAATCTATTCGTTATATATACTAAATGTAAATGGTAATCCGTCGGCAACATCTTGAAATGCTATTTCTGATTATATAATGAGCCATGACCATCACCTTTTACCTCATCAACTCCTAATTGAATTTCTGTATTAGCTTATAAATCATAGAGGTACTAGAAGGTTTGATGGTAATTTGTCAACCGGTTATTAATATAAAGCACTGACAATTTCATTGCACATGTATAATGATCCATATGACCTTGACCGTTGACTTCCTGATCTCAAACTATGACCCGATCATTGGCTCCCCAATATAACAATGTGTGATGGTATTCTGTCGGCCGGTCCTTACAATATTGTGATTGCAAGCTATTTTTGCATATATTTTGACCTTTGACATCCAGTCCCAACACTCTATTAAATTAATTGTCACTCCGATATTTTTACACATACCAAGTTTCAAATTAATCCATCAGACGGTTCTCAAGATATCGCGAGAACGAGAACGGGACGGACTGATGCACGTACGAACGGACGGATAGCCAACCCGAAAGTATAATGCCTCCGGCCACTTAGTTATATAGCATAGGCATACAAGTTAAACGTTTAGCGTGGGAAATCCTTCTCGATATCGTACATATTATGTACCATACAAGTTTGATATTAGATACTGTACTACACAGTTAAACAAATACTACTTGCATACACTTGTAATACGCAAACGGAATATGAGCAAGGTGTTGTATGATGTTCATACATTTATGAAGCTTTCTGTCGAGGTATAGGGTACTCTTACCTTATACTTCGAGGAACCGTCTGACCATGCTGACTGTACATCAGAAACACCACCCTCAACTGCACTACTCGAGTTACTACCAGCATTATCAGGATCTATGCGTAGAATACGGTAAATTTGAATAATTTTATTACGGATAAGCGCTGTCTTTTATTTAATCAATATATATGGAGAAATGTAATAAGTTGCATGTTCATAACAAAATAAGAGCTTTTTATTTGAAAAGCAAAGTGTTTACTTAATTTATGATAATTGATAATAATTATCTGGTGAGTACATTACCAGCATTTTGAGTGTCAGCTGAATAACCAACAAAAACACTGTTAACTAACTAATTGAAAGCCTATGTATTAAGCCGAATTATGTGATTATCAAAGGTAACTAACTATCCATGAGCAAAAACTCCCTACTTTAATATTCAGTGTGCACAAATATTACAAAAGTTATCTCATTGTGTCTTAAATGGAAATACCAAATATCATTAAAGGTTTGATAACAAATTATCTCGAAACCTGACATTTCTATAGACCTCCAGACTTAATGCATACTGACTATTAAAATACCTAGAACTCCAACATAATAAGTAGCGTTTGGCTCTAACGTCACAACTGATCCATCCGATATGGTGCATTGTTTGGCCGCAATTCCCTCATGTGACTCTGCCGAGAGATAACAATAGTAGAAGCAAAATGTTCGCTATGCAGACTATTATTCATACATTCATGTATAAATTGAATTTCCTCCAATAGCTGCTTTTGTTGTATTCATATGTGATCAAACAGTATTTCTATGACCAATTTTCATTTAATCATTAATACAAACAAATGTTTTATCTAGTGCGCACAATTTTGCCATTATACATTCATGGTGCAAAGGAACTGTTGAGGAAGTAGGATTAGGATTAATTATCAAGAATTTATTTCGAATGCTTGCTGATGTATATATTTAATTGTGTGCTTATCTATGTATACATTTTCATCTTATTCATGTGTTAACTTTGTATTAATTTCAAGTTTTATTTCAGAAGGGATCTCTGTTAATGGTGAAAACAACGAGTTAATTGAACGTTTACCTGGTTTCCCTGTGCAATTCTGGATGTCTTTTTCAGGTGGATGCCTATAAGAAATCGGAATGAAATCGTGACATAAATGTTGTAAATGATTCGTCTTCAAACAAAGTTATATTTCATTCCATAATCAATGTAAAATGGAAGTTATGTATTTTTTTGTAATGCTCTCATTTCTTTTAGTTTCTGAATTCAAATATTGTATACAATCATGAAGTGCTGTCAAAGGGTTTATAATCATTATTGGTTAGCCATAATGTTCAAGTTTAATTATTAATGATGATGATAATAATAATAATAATAATAATAATAATAATAATGATAATAATAATAATAATAATAATAATAATAATAATAATAATAATAATAATAATAATAATAATAATAATAATATTAATAATATAATAATATCAATAATAACAATATTAATAATAATAATAATAATAATGATAATAATAATAATAATAACGATTATATTAGGAACCGTATAGATGATAATAAATAACCGTGGCATTTCAAACTTTATAAATATTATGACAATTAACATAATGATAGAGCAATCATCGTTAACGTAACAAATATACTCACAGAAATCATCTCCTGTATCAACGACTATAAATTCTTTGCAAATACTCTTTAATAAAATGCTTTTGTTAAACTCAAATAGTTCATTTGTATTTATATATATGTTCCTGCTGATATTCATTGAGTTGATGTATTTTATGAACAACACATGATTGTTTCTTCAATCATTAATCAAAAAATATAGAATATATTCAAAATTAAAGAGACTGGTTTCCTGACTTGGGTATGTCATATACCTGACGATCCTATTACTGGTGTTCTGGATAGGGAGGTTGCCTTCGTTGTCGCGTTCATCAGGTCTAGCACCATTGTCCAATAGGCAGCGGACCACAGCTTTGTCCGGAGGTAACGCCCTTGTGTAGATACCTTCACACCTCTGTAAGACATAAGTAGTTTGCGAACAAACGATTGGGTTTATTAATTAATAAGGATGTTTGTATGGGGTCAATTAGTTCCAACGTATTGAGAGATTATTAGCATCAGTTTGAAATCCATTTCAATATTGTGTACGATATGTAATATTTGAATTCCATTTCGGTGCAAACCCTTAAAAATCAATGAACGCTTCTTCTTATTCTATTGACTTTATGCGTGCATATTAATGTCGAGCCTGATTGGATGTTCATGTAATAAACGATAATTCTATTTTTAAATGAGTACCTATCGTATGTTCGCTTTCCAGCAACTTGATAACATTTAACCATCCTCTAAACTAGAACTTGTAAATATTACTTTTAATAAATTTGAATTTACATATCACAAACAGTGCATAAGATGTGTATTTCCTACCTCTGGAATGTTTGAGATTGATTCAGCTGTCCATGTTTGGCTGACGACATGGTCCTCATCTAGACGTAGATCAGCAATGTGGTGTACCGTTGCATCAACAGTCGATGTGAAGTTTCGCTGTACCGCGGCTATTAGATCAGGGAGGCCGTTATCGTCACTTGAGTCAATACGACCTAATACCTTTTAAAATATAATAACATTTTACCATTATCAAACAAACAATTGGAAACAAATATTCTTTTCGGCAGTTCAAAAATAAATCCAGCCTTAGTTCAAAGAATAATGGCTTCACGCCTATAAATAGATTCTTTATGTTAAACCGAATTAATTATATGCGTCGCACAATCCAACATCTAACAAATTTTGTGCACTTGTGTCTGGAATTATTTTGTTCTTCCATAAACCTATTTTACAGGCTGCATTTAAATGATTTCGCAAATGATGTATGCATTACTTCCAAATTACTTTAGAAGACGTCATACAGATATTTGTCCATATAAGGTGCCCAGTACAAAACCAACGTTTTCTTGCATTGCCTACATCCAAAATAAAATATATGAACAACATGACATTATGAACAATGATAAATAAACTAACGTAAGGTTAAACGAGCCACTGTAGGTCGCTAAAAATATATAGTTCCATCTCATTATTCTTATTGATAGCAGGCTTGCCCTTCTCGTGGAGTTCAAATTAAATGTTACACTGAGTATTGCACTCTTTGTAAGTTTTGATATGTTGAATAATGAAATACGAACAATGTATGTAATAGTGTATATCTTTAGTTGTTATTACCAACTGAACAAAACTTGCAAGTGTCACTGTCAATAGGCGAGAATGGAAAGAACACCCTGTCTCGCCAAGCCAGCGTTTCAAAATTACTCAATAATTAAAATCGTTAAATCTTACAAACCTTCACAGCTTCACTTCTCTCCAGTCCATGAGGTCCAAACGGGTGCGTTTCTGCGTCGTTGGTCATGAAGTATTTCAGGAAGCCAATGTGACCGTTCAGTGATGCATGTTGCAGAGTCGAAGCTCCGTCATCATCTGTCAGCTCACAGTCTGCTGCTTGCCATTCTAGATAAGATACAGCATATTGTTGTCGCTCGTCTGGTCTTGTGTGAAGGGCAGTATTCCCACGAAAGCCATGACCCTGGCTAACCACAGGTTTTACGTTCTCAATTTGAATACTGCACGATGCTGCATTCAGAGTTGTCCATTCATCATTACGGCACTTTATCACACTGGCCTTTCCTGCCGATGCATCTGATTTGATATCATTAGTCCATCGACTATCTAGATTGGTTGCTCTAGCAGAGTGTCCGTATAATGAATCTACATGTATAGCGGATAATCCATGCTCATATTTGATGCTGACATTAGCCCCGTGATTTACAGGATCTTTGACTGTACCGTGGTGACTGTTTTGTAACGATGCATGCAAAGCTATCCGTCCTTTCTTGTCACCCTGGCTTGCATCAAGTCCTAGATTTATCAGATTGTTAACTGCATCAAGATGACCGACCTCTGAGTCTGCACGGAGAACTATCAATCCTCCATTATCCCCCGTGCCCCCGACGTCACCCTCATTCACATATGCCCCTTGACCTGTAAGATATCGCACTGTATCAACATGACCATTATGTAATGCAAGATGAAGGGCTGTATAACCATTCTTACTACAATTGTCCACATTAGCCCCTTGACTCTTCAGATATTTGACTACATCAAGATGACCATTTAGTGATGATGAATGCAAGGATGTCCACCCAGCTTTGTCTTCTTTGTTCACATCAGCTCCCTGAGCAACAAGATATCTTACTGTTTCAAGATGCCCTTCCTGCGATGCCGAATGCAGAGCTGTCGACCCTTCATTTTCTTCCTTGTTCACATCAGCACCTTGGCTGGACAGATATTTCACTATATCGACATGACCTTCCTTTGATGCTGAATGGAGAGCTGTCCATCCACTTTTCTTTTCCTTGTTCACATCCGCTCCTTGACTGATCAGATATTTTATTGTATCGAGGTGACCTTTCCATGCTGCTTCATGCAAGACGGTCGTCCCATCATTTGCTCCCTTTTGCACATCCGCTCCCTGGCTTAACAGATATTTTACTGTATCCAGATGACCGTTCTGTGATGCTGCATGCAAAGCAGTCCACTCATCATTCTTGCTAACGTTCACATCAGCTCCGTAGCTAATCAGATATTTAACTGTATCGAGATGTCCCTCATATGATGCTGCATGCAGAATGGTCCATCCATCATTGCATCTCTTGTTTGCACCTGCCCCATGACTTATAAGATATTTCACTGTATCGAGATGCCCTCCTTGTGATGCTGCATATAGGGCTGTCCGTCCATCAGTATCACCTTTAATTACATCAGCCCCTTGGCTGATCAGATATTTCACTGTATCGAGATACCCTTCATGTGATGCTGCATGCAGTGCTGTCCATCCATCATTGTCTCCTTGGTTCACATCAGCCCCAAGGCTCACGAGGTATTTTACTATATCGAGGTGACCTTCCCATGATGATGTGTGCAGGGCTGTCTGTCCATCATTACGTCCCTTGTTCACATCTGCCCCGTGACTGATCAGATATTTTAGTGAATCGATATGCCCTTCATGTGATGAGTAGTGCTGGGCTGTCCTTCCATCATTGTCTGCTGTGTTCACATCATCACATTGACTGATCAAATACATCACTGTATCGAGATGACCATTCAATGATGCAGCTTGCAGAACTGTCCTTCCATCATTCATTACATTATTTACATCTCCTCCTTGACTGATGAGATATTTCACTGTATCGAGATGCCCTTGCTGTGATGCTGCATGCAGAGCTGTCCATCCATCATTATCCCCCTTGTTCACATCTGCCCCTTGACTGATAAGATATTTCACTGTATCGAGATGCCCTTCCTGTGATGCGTTGTGCAGGGCTGTCCTTCCATCATTGTCTCCTTTGTTCAAATCATCACCATGACTGATCAAATACGTCACTGTATCGAGATGACCATTCAATGATGCAGCTTGCAGAGCTGTCATTCCATCATTCCTTCCATTATTTACATCAGCTCCTTGACTGATGAGATATTTCACTGTATCGAGATGCCCTTGCTGTGATGCTGCATACAGAGCTGTCCATCCATCATTATCCCCCTTGTTCACATCTGCCCCTTGACTGGTCAGATATTTTACTGTATCGAGATGCCCTTCCTGTGATGCCCTGTGCAGTGCTGTCATTCCATCATTCCTTCCATTATTTACATCACCTCCTTGACTGATGAGATATTTCACTGTATCGAGATGCCCTTCCTGTGATGCTGCATGCAGAGCTGTCCATCCATCATTATCCCCCTTGTTCACATCTGCCCCTTGACTGATCAGATATTTTACTGTATCGAGATGCCCTTCCTGTGATGTAGCTTGCAGAGCTGTCATTCCATCATTCCTTCCATTCTTGACATCAGCTCCTTGACTGATGAGATATTTCACTGTTTCGAGATGCCCTTCCTGTGATGCGTTGTGCAGAGCTGTCATTCCATCATTCCTTACATTATTTACATTAGCTCCTTGACTGATGGGATGTTTCACCGTATCGAGATGCCCTTCCTTTGATGCTGCATACAAAGCTGTCCTTCCATCATTCTTCCCCTTGTTCACATTTGCACCTTGGCTGATCAGATATTTTACTTTATCGAGATGCCCTCCCTGTGATGCTGCATACAGTGCTGTCGATCCATCATTACTACCCTTATTCACATCTGCCCCTTGACTGATCAGGTATTTCACTGTATCGAGATGGCCTTCCTGTGAGGATGCAAGCAGTGCTGTCCATCCATTATTCTTCCCCCTGTTCACATCTGCCCCTTGACTGATCAGATTTTTTACTTTATCAAGATGACCTTTTTGTGATGCTATATACAGAGTTGTCGATCCATTAACCTTTGACTTGTTTACATCTGCTCCTTGACTGATCAGATATTTTACTGTATCGAGTTGACCTTCTTGTGAGGCTGTTCGTGTGGCTGTACAACCATTATCCCTTCCCTTTTTCAGCTCTGGCCCTGATACTGCGTTCAGGGCTGTCCACCAATCTCTTTTGTTCACATCACCTTCATCCGTGTTCAGATAATTTACTTTATCATGGCTATTTTTCAATGCTGCGTGAATGCTGCGTTTACTCGTGTCCTTTTTTACATTAGAGTTGCCCATTATGCATTGTTTCTCTTCAACTATTATATGTAATTGTAACTCTACTAATATGCATAGTTTCAGGTGTGAAAATCATACATCATCTTATCACGCTAATAACTGCGAGATATGCCCTGCTTTTTGTTCTTCTTTTATCCACCCAGGAATGTAGTTTCCTTGAAAGGTGTTACCTGGAGTTGCTGGTGAGACAAATGAAAAAATGAGACAAACCAAAAAGGAACACTTAAATTAATTGTATATTCTTTACTCTAGTTTATCCCAATAGAAAAACCTGGATGGGTTTAAACTTGACACTGACTAATCTGTGAATGAAGAAACAAAGAATAACATAATGTGATCTAATCAAGATATATAATGACTAAATCAAGAGTTGGTATATATGATTCTAGCACATGGACAAATACGAATCTGTGTGTTATACTATTTTTGTTAACTTGTACGAAAACACACAAGGTGATGATATTAATATGTAACTTTTTGATCCGATATGTTCTCTTGCTAATTTTGTAACAGTGCATGTTAAATAAGAACATTGCAAAGTGTTAATTGCTAAGTCATAGCATAAATTATGTACGCAGTTGAAACGCTCCAATGTAGACTATAAAGCTTGAGCTTTCCAATCATAAATATTTGTAATACAAATAAGACAAATTCGGAAAATGTAACCAGTACTAAACTAAATTGTGTCAAACTTGACAATGTTACTAGATCCCCTTCATGTCATGTCAAATCCCCGCATTACCGTTTTGCAGGCAAAGTCTCATTTTAATATACTAGAAAGGTTGAATACAACTGAGTACAAATATTATATGTGTTTTAATGTTGACGTTGATTACAATGTGTAATGGCGACATATTAATTTTCTGTTCGTGATTTGTTTGCTGACGGATTACAAATGAATATATCTTACCATACCTCGAACAAATAACTTAATACATTTGTTATACAATTCCTCATTCATATCAGTCAGGATATTATTGGTCGATACCACCTGATCGAGAAATTATTATATGGGAAGAATCGTAAAATCTGTTTCGTAGCGATATAAGGGAGTTGTTATGCATTTCACCCAACTGTCAACTAGTCAATGGTGTCTTAGGTCAATTCATTATATTTATCATTTTGGTTTGTCCCCATATGAATATGTTTTTTAATTCATTCACTAATTCGTATTCGTATGGTTGTCCTGCTAAACGCATACAATTAGAAAATTATACAAAAATCATATGAAGTATAATTTGAATTATATTAGTAATAGTGAAATAAAAGTCGATGAGGGTAGCATGTTCCACGTGATAATGCAGCTTATCACACAAAGGGAATTCAAAGCAATTCAAGCGTGTCGCCCTTTGTGGATAGGGTATAAGAAGGGCCCCGCGGGGCAGAGGGTCATCTATTCAAAGTAAGAGACAAATAAAGTAAATTAGTACCCGAAAGTATCCCCAACATAAACTTTCATCTCGGTGTTCAAGGACAGTTTTGATTCATAATAAACATATTAAGTCCGTATGATTAAGGCACAAATATATATGCCGAGTCATTTATAAAATACACCAAATGCATGTTGCGAACCAGCATGGATCCCAATCAGTATAAGAAAGCTCCTTAGGCTGTCCGTCTACAGTTAGTGTAATACTAGCCACAGCGCCTTGAGACGTTACTGTAATGAAGCGCCATTACCAATTGACCATGTTGACGATCAATATTAGAGGTATCATCCATTGGGACAAAATATAGTTGGCTTCTGTGCGTGACATTATTTGGGAAGGTGATCTTCTAGAAAGTTCCAACAATGGGCGGGACCCTCATAGACTTGTATTTCACTTTTACTAATATAATTCAAATTATAATTCATATGTTATTTGTATAATTTTAAAATTATATTACGTAATACCTCATACAAGTTCTCAGAGGGTAGCATGTTCAAAGCAATCGCACAGAAGCTAATGTCACAGAGCTCACCAGTGATAACCTTCTCGACAGGAGTTTACCCCGAAAGTAAGGAACCGATATTCAGTAACAGAACAACCCGATCTTGACCTGGTTTGACACAAGTTCCAAATAATGTAGCATTATTGCCATTGGGCATTGAATTAAAACCTCGGTGGCTTGTCATACTGTTACTATACCGAAGTCGGCTAGACATCAACAAGGGATGTTGACGGTCCCAAGTCCCAAATCCCGGACGGTTTTCAATATGGCAACCATGAATCCAAATTCAACTACAAGAAATTAAAGACAATGTCAAAAGACAGAGACCCATTCAAGCCCCGTTGCAAAGGTAAAGAAGTAGAGGGCTAGAGGCGCAAGATCATACTACAGCTAATATCAGAATGTTTTACCAAATCCAACCATTGGTGAAAGCACCACTAAAGCAGAGCCACTCAAATTGTATGATTAAACACACGCATTGCCCAAAAGACAAGAAGCCTTGAAGACGGTTTTTATCCATCGTGCCAATAAAGATAGCGTAATTATTTCATACGGATTCTTAGCAAAATAAAAGGGCACCTTCATGAAACGAGTGGCCTCTCTGAGATTAGAGCTTATTATATCTACCGGATCTCCCATAGAACACGGTACTGTGCTGATTGACCTGGTATGCAGTAGAACCTCTTCATAACGAACTAAGTTATAGCATGGCCTGTACCTTGGTTACAACGAGGTATATGATAATTCAAAGTTATTCCACATGTCCACGACCCACGTATTACATTATGGTACCACAAAATACCTGGTATAACAAGACAAATTCAGTGGGCCCGAGGTTCCCGTCACCACGCTGGTAACCCAGAACAAAATTAAATAGGGTCCAAATCCTTAATTGTCCATAATCGCATGAAAGTATACACGAAATTCTAATAATATTAGCATTTCGTGCTAATATTATAGCTATAATCAAACTCGATGGGCATGTGAAATACAATCCGACATCAATTAATCTTCCCATCTTCAACATATATACAGTGTTAATACCGCTCCTTTTCCGCTATTTTTGATTTACGAAACTAACACGCTACACCAAAAAGAACATCACAATGATACTGGTGTAGTTAATGCAGTCTTTCACAATCCAAAGACGAAGCGTTCTTAACGAATTGCATTAATAGACCGCTTCTATTATGTATGCAAATAATATGCGTATGACGTAAGACTCCCCGTTGCAAAGCTTAACAAATAGTAACTAGGTCCGGCAAGCTAAGTTTGCCGAAGCTTGCCGGACCTAGTTACTATTGTTAAGCTTGCCAACGGGGAGTCTGACGTCATACGCATATTGTTTGCATATATTACAGAAGCGGTCTTTTCGTGCGTAGCATAGACCTGCTCTAATAATGAGTAGGTATATAAAAAGTGACAGCCTTCGGGAGAGAATTTAACGTATTCTCGAAGAACACCAAACTCGTTACAGAGTTGCGAATACACTATCTCGGCATTCATGTCATATCAGTATCACTATACCAAAGCCGCGTAGATCATAATGATAGTAATAATAATACTACTAATAATAACAATAATAGTAATGATAATACTCGAATTATATATATGATATATGAATGATAATCATCTCTAAGCAGTCTGGAAGTGGCACACATACAATGTGGCTGCCTTTGACTTGCTAATTTTACCCTTGTGATCTGAGGCCTAACGGGCCAGAGTGACTCGAAACGACTATAATATTATAGCCCCAATATAAGCGTTTTATCACATCACATTTGAAACAATGTCAATGCATGGTTGCCGTACATAATATATGTACTCCGTGCCACATAAGATCGGGTCAAAATGTTGGGGTGACATAGAGTCCGATTGCCGTCGAAACGTACGAGTTTTAAACGACAAAATCTCCATGAAGTAGAACCAATGATGATATAAACGCAACAAAAAAGTACGTCCTCCCCTGATCAAAATAGCGTAACTTGTTAACAAATAGGGTTTGATCAACATAACTTGGCAGGATTGTTTCTCGTATTGGCTAACGTCTCCGTGAAAATGAACTTGATCCGCCATGCCATGCATAAGTGAGCACACATTAAAGGCAAACTGTCACTTTTCAAAAGTCACAAGAGTAAAAAGATTACAATTTAGCCTTTAAAGTGTGTTCACTCACGCATGACTAGACGGACCAATTTCATTTTCACACAGAAGTCAGTCAATAAATGTAGAAACAATCCTGCCGAGTTATTTTGCTCCAAACATTCTCGTTAAAAAGTTATGTTATTTGAGTAAGGGGGACTTATTTTTGTGTTGGATTGAATTGATTAGTATTGTTGAAATGAACTCAACAAAAAAGTAAGTCCCCTCCTGATTAAAATATCGTAACTTTTTAACAAAAATGATTTAAACAAGATGACTCGGCAGGATTCTTTCCATGCTTATTGACTAACTTCTGTGTGAAAATTAAATTGGTCCATCGAGTCATGCATGAGTGAGCACACATCAAAGGAAAGATTGGCACTTTGTGTGCTCACTCATGCATGACTCAATGAACCAATTTCATCTTCACACATGAGTTAGTTAATAAGTGGAGAAACAATCCTGCCAAGTTATTTTGCTCAAAACCTTTTCGTTAAAAAATTACGCTATTTTCATTATGGAGGAGGGGGGGGGGGGGGGGGGGACTTACTGTTTTTGTTTTGTTTATTACATGTACCAAAGCTTGCATCATTCATAAACACAACCAAAAAGTAATTCCCCCTAATCAAAATAGCGTAACTGTTTAACAAAGCAAAATTTGAGCAAAATAACTCAGCAGGATTGTTCCTACACTTGTTGACTAACTTATGTGTGAAAATGAAATTGGTTCATCGAGTCATGCATGAGTGAGCACACAAAGTGCCAATATTTCCTATGATGTGTCCTCACTCATGCATGACTCGATAGACCAATTTTATTTTCACACAGAAGTTAGTCAATAAGTGTAAGAACTAGCCTGCCGAGTTATTTTGCTTAAAACATTTTTGTTAAAGAGTTACGTTAGTTTAATCAGGAGGGGACTTGCTTTTTAGTTGAGTTTATTTCAACAATACTGATCAATTAATTCCAACAAAAAAATAAGTCCCTCTTAATAAAATAACATAACTATTTAAAGAAAAAGTTTTGAGCAAAATAACTCGGCAGGACTGTTTCTACATTTATTGACTAACTTTTGTGTGAAAATGAAATTGGTCCGTCTAGTCATGCGTGAGTGAACACACTTTAAAGGCAAAATTGTCACTTTTTTTACTCTTGTGACTTTTGAAAAGTGACATTTTGCCTTTAATGTGTGCTCACTCATGCATGGCATGGCGGATCAAGTTCATCAGAGACGTTAGCCAATAAGTTTAGAAATAATCCTGCTAAGTTATAATGCTCAAACCCTATTTGTTAAAAAGTTACGCTATTTTGATTAGGGGGGGGGGGGGGGGGGTGACTAACTTTTTTGGTTGTGTTTACAAAAGACAACTTTGGTAAAACCTCCTGATGCATCGGGTAGCTAAAAATGGACAAGATGTTCCTCACTGCTATCTTTGAAATCGTATTAGGAACTTATTTCGCTCAGTTCGTTGCCTCTGTCTTTCCTTCCTTCCTTTCTAGAAACGGCAGAATAGTATATTCTCCGTATATAAGTATACCAGTAGACAAACATGTGGAGCCAATTATATTGCGTTTAAATCGCAACTGGCCAGATTCCTCCGTCGAATTTCGCCAGACTGATTAGACTGTGGGATTACGGGAAAATCATGTTCACGACTGTCGGAATGTGGAAGAGTATAAAACCCAAATAGAAGGGTAAACCCCGCGTAAATACGGTATAGTACTGTCTGCACGACATGATGATAATATATTTCATGGAAATATAAAAAATTATACGGAAGAGGAACGAATATTTCAAATTATATCCGTGAACGTCGACCGTGTCCACATACAGTTAAAATCAGCCTATATTGCAGCTGGTATAACAGTTGGATAGGATGGTAGGATACGACATCTGGCTGACCAAACCATTCGGTAGGTAGGTATTGATTAGCGGCATAGCCCTGGCATGGACATCTATAGTAGACTCGCCACAGTTATCCTGAAATTCAGGAAAGAATATCTGACGAGTAAGTGCCAAAGAGCCATCACCTGCGCACTGAACCATCGCGTGCTAAGCACCACGATTAATAATAGAGCAGTAGACTGGCGATCGTTCCATCCGTCTCCTGCGCATAGGCATGGGGCCCAGGCCTCGCGTGCTTAGCACTGCGGTGTCATGCTGGTTATCCAAGTCCGTAGCGTTCCCGCCTAATAGGCGGGAAGCGGTATAATCCCTGTCGCGTGCTTCGCACTGCGGTATTCATGCTGGTTATCCAAGTCCGTAGTGTTCCCGCCCGATAGGCGGGAAGCGGTATCAGCCAGCGTTTCCGCCCGATAGGCGGTAAGCGGTATAATCCCTGCCGCTTGCGAGGCTAGCCGCGCCTCGAGGCTCCTGCTCTCCTTCGTTCAAGTTCGTCTCTGCGGCAATACGGCAAACCTCCGGCTAAGAAGGGCTAACACCAAAATCTAGCTGGCAGACTCGTCGCTCGTCGATGTTGAAAGCTGCAAGTACACAATTAAAAGATGACAATCTGCCCCGCGGGGCCCTTCTTATACCCTATCCACAAAGGGCGATACGCTTGAATTGCTTTAAATTCCCTTTGGGTAATAAGCTGCATTATCACGTGGAACATGCTACCCTCTGAGAACTTGTATGAGGTATTACGTAATATAATTCGTAAATATATATTGTATTGAACGAGGTCGAGATTTTAGTTCCAGGGCCAGAATGTTTGCTCTACTTAATATCCCGGGACTCATCAAGAAATGGATAAAAATCCATAGGGTGTAGACTTCTTAAATGTCAAACAGCTATTTTCTGTTCAGATATCAATTTATTGGATTTGCAACTTTGTTAACGGGTTTCAATGCTAGTATTTGTTTTTACTTCTGATAATAAAATTCCTAACCCTGAGTTGACATGTGGTATACATACGTAGATACATGTTAATATGAGATGTGAATTGCATAATTTTCATAATCTTTAGTTCATCCATTTCCCTTGAAGTGTGATCACAATAGTGTATATTTCATGCATTAAAGGACACCATATCAACAAATAACCTAAGTTCAAACAAAGACCCACAAAGTTAAAATAACCTTGTTAACACCTTGATACAAACCTCTTATTCGTTTACCGAAAAATATTGACATATTCTATTTTCCCCTTCAGATTTGCATACAATGTGGGATCACAAGTAATTTGTGTTTACCAATAGTATTGATATATTATCACCTGATTAAGCTAGATGGGTATAGTGTCCAACTCAAAGTGATATTTTATCAATCACCATGGCCTCAGGGGGCACATTTTTCTCAGGGAGCCTGAAGTCGGAATAACGGAATAACGAGCTGTAACCGAATACGCGACGGTTTTGCCCGGGGCTGCATCCCCAGCCCCCAGTCCCGCATCACACACCTACGTCAATGACATATCATGATACGGGTTGGAAACAGGGAGTTCTATTTATTAATGTATCATCACCAAGTTAGGGTAAGAAGTCCAAGAAGAGGACAAACAAACTATTCCCTTCCACCAACAAGTTAGCTACCGCACACCTCTACGTCCTTATCATACAACATAATTAAAAGTATTAGCAATCAAACAGAGGGTGATGATGTAATGTCTACTAATCATTACTTGATGACCCCTTTCATGTTGAACTCCATTAGTTTAAACATGAAATGTGAAAATTAGGTCTCTATAATTGAATGGAATAGAACATAACATAAGTATAACATGACTATTTGGGTCAATAAAAATCCAATTTTTTAACACGAGCTCTTTTTTTCTTACTGTGTGGTACCATTTATGCGTGTATATGTTGTGCTCTAATCAACAACAAATGCATGCTATGCAAACAAATGACATGTTTAATTACCGATACAATTTGTTTTAGATATCTATCGTTCTTGTTAATCAGTAAACAGTATTATTCTGAATAGCATGAGATCTCGGCAACCGAAACTCCGATCGGCTCCAAATTTGTCGTGGTGATAGACGACCATGAGATTTACAATATTGCATAGTTAAAACAAAAAAGTAATTAGAATATGCTAATTAGAGCAAGTTAAATATGCAAACATTGTTTTTGTTTTGTATTTTTGTTATTTTTCTCGGCAACCGAAACTCTGATCGACTCCAAATTTGGCATGGTGCTATATGTCCATAAGCTCTACAATACTGCATAGTTCAAAATTGTTTTCAAATTAGAATATGCTAATTAGAGCTAATTAATTATGCAAAAATTGTATTTATTTTTGTTGTTGTATTTTTATTTATATATGGTGATTCCTATGAAACAAAACTGTGTTCCTGGTACAATATACATGCTAAGATATCACGATCCCTGATAAAACAATAGGATAATTATGAAAATTGATTCAGTTGTACCGTTTTCTATGTTTTTCTTTGTTTTTATCTTTTCCTTTGTTTTTCTTTGTTTTTATTTGTATTATTCTTTATATATTGTATTGTTTTATGCAAATGAGAATGCAATAAGTTTTAATCACCATGTAAAATGGAAATACTAACAGTGCATGTAAAAAGATGGGTATAACACTGCATTATAAAAGGTGCGTCTAAAAAATCTGTACGTTATATATGGAAGAAATTAAAACATTTAGAATTTTCAATGATACTGTACATGATCGCAAAATGTTACATAACTCCGGGATCGTTGACTCGGTGTGCGCACAATTTGGTATCAAAAGTTGCGCAAGACTCTAAGGAAAAAAGGCATGAAGTGGCACCGTAAAAGTAATCGAGAAAATAGAAGAGGGAGGGGGCTAAATCAGCCCCCCCCCCCCAGTCTTTTTAGGGTTAAACAAAAAGTTACAGTCAAATTGTTTTGCCTTTGACCTCAATCACGACATGCCTACCGACAACAAATAGTGAATTTATTCAACTACAGTTAGCATACATGTTAACGTTTATCTTTGTTTTGGAGCCACCCACAACTAGTGTGGGGGAAGCAAATTGGATTCGTCTTGATTGTATATGCTCTAATGGCCTATCAGGGAAAACAGTTATTACTATCTCCGTCTGCCATCAGAAACCGTAAAAAACTAACACAAATTACAAAAGGGGGCTAGTCTTCTGATAGCTGTTTTTTTTTAGCTTTTCTGTACTCCAATCAAACTACATCCAAGCGTCGGGTTCGTAGGCAATTGGTGCAATTATGTGTCCTGACAAAGAAGGGATAGATAATGGTATATATGCATGGACATGAAAGTGACAAATATATGATCATATCAGGGTTCATGGTATTATAACCCTTCTCGGGGAAAATATAAAAAATTAATTGAAAGTTGGTTAAGGAAGGTAAACTGGCAAAGGTTACGATGTGATTCAAAGCATAGTGAGCAGAGAAAGGGTACATGAGTAGAGCACATATAATAGAAAGCGAACAAAAGCGAGTTTGCCATACCACATAACAATGCATTGAACATGATGCACAAGGTAATTTAATATTTGAGAACTTGTCTTCCCATTTTTACTTGCACTTCTGGTTACTTGACCGAAAGTCTACACTTACTCCCATTTTCTCTTTGGCAAAGTGGTCAAGGCAATGGAGTCCAAAGTGCAAACCCAAATTCTTGTCCCCGCGGGGGCAGTTTTGTTCTTGTTTCTGTTTTTCAATTGACTTGTTTCATGGAAAGGTTGTTTAAGCTACTTTATGAGCTTATGTTCTAATTGTATTCATTTGTATAAATTGACTGAAA
This sequence comes from Echinarachnius parma, assembly GCA_037951105.1. Classification (NCBI taxonomy): domain Eukaryota; kingdom Metazoa; phylum Echinodermata; class Echinoidea; order Clypeasteroida; family Echinarachniidae; genus Echinarachnius; species Echinarachnius parma. The sequence continues at coordinate 42,830 of JBAMJV010009344.1, forward strand.
GGAGGTTACAGACCATTGAATATATACTTTCAATCGCGTTTCAAATTGTATGAAATTAATGTCAGCATGTTAATTCAATAGTCTAACGATAACATAAACATGAATGATATAGCTAGGTTACCTTGGGATTTGAAAGCTCAAGTGAGGAAGACTTGCGCAGTTACAATAGAGATACAGAGTAGAAGTTGCCTTGTAGAAGGTTACGCTGGTGAACCGCGGTGCAGTCTCATAACTGTGTACAAACAAATATAGTAAACAATGTTATTTGTATAATATAATTAGCAAACAAATACAACGTTACCCAATAGCAATATTTAATTGATTTTATATATTTATTAGTCCACAGTTTCAGCAAATTATATAGCATACAATAAACAAATTACGAACAAACTTACTTGCATTAAATGAGTAAGAGAGTAAAGTTCGTTGAAATATATTGTAATGAATTGATTCAAAATAAATTTGTTTGAGGAACAATGTTTCAATAATAATAATAATAATTCTATATTTATAACGCGCGCACATCTGTCCATTCGAACACTCGTGGCGCACAATTCAAACATTTAACAAAAGTAATGACAAAATAACATAATAATAATAAAATAACGATCATAAGCATAAAAAGTTAGCACAACAATAACTAAGGTATCTAATGTTGTTTCATTCGGTAGGTTTTCAAGCAGGATTTAAATTTAGTGATTGTCTGAGATTGACGGAGATCTTGGGGAAGCTGATTCCATAGATGTGGTGCAGCAACTCGAAACGATCTGTCCCCCACGACCTCTTAGATCTTCTTTCCAAGAGCTGGACGGTAGAGGCTGATCGAAGTCTCGTACGGCCTGGCACGCGCACTTGAAGAAGTTCAGATATGTAGAGAGGTGCTTGGTTGTGCGTGGCTTTGTAAGTTAGAATGAGGAGTTTGAAGATCACTCTTTTCTTGATGGGTAACCAGTGAAGATCCGTTAGAATGGGAGTGATGTGAGATGAACGTGGTTTGTGGGAGATAAGACGTGCGGCTGCGTTCTGGATTTTCTGCAATTTGTAGATTTGACATTGTGGTAACCCGGACATTGCTGCGTTTAACATATCTAGGCGAGAGGTGATGAAGGCATGAACAAGACTTTTCAAAGCATGTGGGTTGAGATATTTTGTGATTCTCCGGATGTTACGTAGGTGAAATATGGATGATTTGATGCAGTTGGTAATTTGTGGTTCCATCGTCATATTAGCGTCGAGTACAAGGCCAAGGTTCCGGACGCGATCAACTGGTTTGATTACAGTCTCACCGACTATGAGATCAGGAATTGCGACTTTTTCCTCTGCTGTGCTGATCCAAAGACGATGAATGCCGTCTTCTTATCATTCAGCTTCAGGTAGTTGTTGTGCATCCAGTTCTTAATGTCGAGGAGACATGCTTCCAGCTTTGTGGCAAGGCTAATTACATCATCTTGGGTTGGTGGGCAAGGGGCATATACCTGGATATCATCTGCATATATATGATAACTCAATTCATGCTTCAATATGATATCTTGAATATGTAGGATGTACAGGGAAAACAGTTGAGGTCCCAATACAGAGCCCTGCGGAACGGAGAAGGAGTTTCTACGCTATGATTTTTCTGTACGCAGACTGGAAGGGATCATGTAGATTACTACTTGTAATGTATGCTGAGATGCGGTGTGTGATGGCACGTTCCCTAGTTTACCCAGGAATTTCAGGTTTGCAATAGGTCTGTAGTTGGAAAGAACTTCTCTATCCAGATTCTTCTTCTTTAGCAAAGGTTTGATGGCTGCATGTTTCAGGTTGGGTAATTGATTTTAAAAAAACATAAAATCAAAAGCTGAAGGTAATGAATTATTATCATATTTATACATAAATTGACCTAATTGATATAAGAACGAGTGATTAATTTGTAATAATTTATTATGAAAGAATAAAGGGTCTGTGTGGGAGCGTGCAGTGGAATCATAATAATAATAACCAAGCAAGAAGGACATAGTACGGCAATAACAAAGATAAGTATAACATAAACAAAGAATACATTGGGAGACAAGTTTTTAACCGTTTTATAACTCCAATATAACGCTAAATAGTTTTACAAATGCTATCAATGTGACATTTCCATGAAAGTTTATCATCAACAATTACTCCCCAAAAAATAAAAGGCACATTTTCCAATACATTATTATCAAAAACAATATTTAAGGGCAAAAAATCTATTGATTTACTAAAAAGCATAAATTTAGTTTTCTGAAAATTTAAAGATATGCATGAATGAAAAGCTCTATTTCTCTTCTTTCATTTGATGTACAACTTATGGCACATAATTCACGTATGACTGAATTAAAACAATAGAAATTGGTGTTACCAAAATTCCATTTTCACGCAGAAATTGCAGGTTTGGGTGAGTATTTAGGGTAGTAAACGTACTTATTTTGAAAAAGGACAAAGACTGCATAAACATTCATATTTTTGTCTTTTATATTACACCTCATGCACAAAAAATAAACGATGTATGCCAGAGAACAAGTACAATGAAAACATGCCTGATATGCCCAAATGAGTGGATAGTTGAGTAAGATGTCGCTCAGCTTTTCTGACTTAGCAGCTGACAATGGACTTGAGTGAACTTACACAAACATGGGCTGGAATCAAGCATGTTTTCATTGTACTTGTTCTCTGGCATAAATCATTTATTTTTTAATCATGAGGTGTCATATAAAAGATAAAAATATGAATTTGTATGTGTTGTTTGTCCTTTCTAAAAATAAGTATGTTTACTACCCTAAAGACTCACTCAAACCTGCAATTTCTGCGTGCAAATGGAATTTTGTAACACCAATTTCCATTGTTCCAATTTCGTCATGCGTGAATTATGTGTCATACGTTGTACATTGTTGTCAAATGAGAGAAGAGAAACAGAGCTTTTCATTCATGTATATCTCATCAAAGAAATTATTAATTATGACAGAAAATTTATGCCATGAAATCTGGTTTCGTTTTATCTGGGACACTCTGTATAGAAGTTAAAAGTTAAAGTCTTTCCCGTACCAATATTGGCACATAAGGCTGCGCCTATCTCCGTTTCAATAGCCCTAGGCCACACGTCTACTAAATGTAGTGAACGTTACAGAAGGGGGCCAGTCCTCTGGTAACTCGTGTGATTAACTTTCCCTTCTCCATTCTATAAATGCCGAGTGTCTGGCTAGAAGGCAGAAGGTACCATTTGTAAAGTCTTTGGTATGACCCGGTTTTTTTATGATCCAGTGCCCTATAACATTGATTGCCTATTGACAAAAAAAAATCATTCGGATGGGCATATCTCTGCCATTACGAAACCTATTCCTATGATTTTTGGTATTTGGACGTAATTTGTTATGCTCTATCTGAAAATTAAGTCCAAATTAAAAAAAATTAAAAATGGTTTATGACATCATTTAAGACATCACACTTCACCACTCTATTAACCCTAAAAAGGCCGGGCTATTTGAGGTCTTCCTACGGCCGGGGGGGGGGGGGGGCATTATGCCCCCCCCCCCCTCCCCCCTTAAGATCTCGGCCGCGGAGCGGCCGATCGCCGTGAAAATTTGCACGCATGATAAGTGAAGTGTGTAGAATACAATGGTAATTTAACAATTTTGAAAAATTCATTAATTTGCATATTTATGGTAATTTATGCAAATAAGGTCATGAAATTCATATTTTTACCCATAAATCATATATTCTTTATAATTGAACATTAGTTTTCACTACATATATTCTTTAGAGCATTTGGAATAACAATACGACAACGTAAATTGGAAGAGCCAGGTTCTTCCTTATGTTTTCTATTTTTTTCATAATTTCTTATGTATTTCTTTGTTTTTTTTACTGATGTATTTCATTGTTTTTGTTGTTTATTTTATTTCTAACAATAATTTAACTATTTTGAACCCCAAAACAAACATATAAAATGTAAACAAAACCAAATAACCAATGATATACCTCATTTTACTGATATTTCCATATGTTTTGTACACAAATCACGAAATTGAGCGATTTTCGAGCTGACATGCATAGACAAAAGGTCACGTGACTTCGTAACGGTAGGTCCGATTTCCAAAAAAATGTTTAAACATATGCGCAAGAACCCACCCCCCCCCCCCCCCCCCCCCTCAACAAAAAAAGGCTCACCAAGCAGCGGCGCGTCATCTTACCGCGTTTTGGAGCAATCGAAAAAATCGCGGGGGGGGGGCCATATTAGGTCAGATTTAGTGGCTAAAGTATATTTATAACTAGAATTGAATACACGCGCTTTAGTCTCAATTCAAGTCGCCCGATTCCAATTAAACGGGCATATCTGATGCGTTAGTGCCACAGTAAACCTGTTTGGGAAACAAAAATTCGCCCCCCGGCCTTATTAGGGTTAAACGTCGTCGCAACGTATAATTTATTTGTACGTCTATAACTACACGAAAAGAAGATTTCAAGCTCTTATTTGTTCAGGCAAGCTGTTAAATGACATTTTCTTTCATATAAGATAATAATCTCAGAACTTTTTAAATTTGGCTTGTAAAAGGCGGACACTCCCATTAACACATTATATCTGCTGGTGCCATACGACAGCGGTTTCACGATGATGCAATTTGTGGAAGTTTTCTTCCCTACCCTATGCTCTTATCTATGTCATCTTTATTGATGTGTACACCGAGTTGTTCTACTGCCAAATCATTTGATATGTATATAAATTGTTTCCTCCGTCTGGAATATTGCTTAAATTTGTCTTCCTTATTTTTCAGGGATGTGCTTCGACTATCAAAGTAATTATTAAAGGGACTTAGTAACATTGTACAAATTCTCAAAATCCAATTGGAATTATAGCGGTTCCCTAATACTTTGTTGTATTTGTATTAGCAATAAAAGCATGGGACAGGTTTCCGGTTTTCGTATTTCTCTTTCGTTTAAAAATATATTTACGACCAAAATGGTATACGCACAACTTACAGGAACAAATCAAACAAATTTTCCACTTTGCATACAGATAATCATAATAATAATAATATATTCGATTTATATAGCGCCTAATATGATTAATAATCATCTATAAGCGCTTTACAATATCATTACCCCCGGTCATAGGATACAATGCAAATCGGCACACATGTATCTAAAACCAATGCTTTTTAAAGAATGGACAACATTCATTCAATTAGTATAAAATTCATGTTTTTAATCAAATTGAAGACAGAAAAGATGTGGTAGGTATCACTAACTTCATTGACTATACCCCTTTTGGTATGTCATTAAATACTTTGTCTTCATGATGCTATAAAAGGGTCAAAATATCATAACACTTCGAACAGAATTGATCAAAGAGTGCTTGGTCTATTCATTTGTTCCAAGGGTGTATATTTATATATTGATATTTACAACATAAATTATTGTTTTACGACGTATATAAATGTGCTTGTGTTATCTAGGGAAGCATAGAAAGTTTTCATTATTCACATTATCGCATAAATGATATTTCCGCCTATATAATAATTTGATTCATCAATAAATCAATCAAATCAAAAGTGTTCATAATTTTCACATCCTTTGTTCCTCCAAATAAAAAATCGCAAGGGCATGAAGTACAATGTTTCCGACGGGACTCGAATCAAGATCTCTGGCTTTGATTTAGATACCTTCATCACTAGTATTCGAAAGAACAAGTCACCAGATACCCCATTCTCTTAGATGTGTATGCTTAATGGTGCACAATTAAAGCCGCATCGATTGATTGGGTAATTGATTTATTTTTATTTCGAAAACAGGTTATAAACGTTTATAACGTAGAATACAAACATCTGCTTAGATAAGTAAAAGTCAAATAATTTCAAAGATAATAATGATAATAATAATAGACAAGCATTTATATTGCGCCATCAATCTAGACATTCTATTCTGAGGCGCATCATACTGTACACTATATTATTATACTGGCTGTAGCCGAGCTGTCTGCAAGCGTGGCAAGAAATCGCATCATGCATTTCAAGAAATAATTTCATGCCAGGTACCCAATTATTACATCTGGGTTAAGAGCAGCAATCGAAGGCAAATAAAATAGGGTGTATCAGTAAAAAGCTTATGTAGTTTGACATGTTGATATACCTAGTGCAAGGCATAAAATGCATTATTTTCTTTATGTTTCAGATAGTGGACGAGTAATAAAATATGGCAATAAACGTAAACATACTGGGTCAAAAGATGATACTTATCGTCAAAGGAATTTCCTAATTGTTCATTACGTAACAGATTCACAAGTAGAGCGGGAAGTTACTTCAGATTAATGCAGCCGCTAAGTATTTCTAGTGTAATAATTATGGACATGGACATTTAATGAAAAACCGTTCATCAACCGTTCATTTTCAAATTTTTGCTTGTATTAGGTGTTACAAATATTTTACACATTTGATCATTTAAAACGTTTACCAGATAGATTCACAGATATTATTCAAACTCTAGCAGTACAAAGCGGAGGAGTGTTCACATTTCGGTGTGTAACTGGTGGCATAAATGTCTTTTATTCTTCTATTATTATAAATTCGCTTCGAAAAAAACAGTTTCAGATTAATTTCAGCAACTGTGAGTTAAAACAAAATACATTGGTAAAGTATTGCGTGTGTAAGAGAGAAAATGCTATTCATTGTCAATCTGGGGCATCTTTTATGGGCATAGGGTATTACCATTCAAAGAAGAAGACCAGATTGAGAATGCAGGCCTATACCCCAGAGGCTAAATTCCTAAGTTCAAAGAAGGACCCGACCGGGGCCCGTAGAAGCCGCCCGACGGCGCACGTCAGCCGCCCGTCGGCAGCCCGACGCACGCTCGAAGCACGCCCGACTTTGTACAAGTCGCGCGGGATACGGGAGTAGGTCGGCCAAGTATCGCAAGGAGGCCGTGCGGCGGTCGCGCAGCTCTGCCTTGTCCGTCCGAATTTAAAAGCCTAAAATGGTATAAAATTGTCGGATTGTCGCCCACATATCGACCGAATGTTTTCCGATGCCCGAGGGATCTACGGGTGATCTACGGGCGATCTACGGGCGACGTTTTTACGAGCTCTGCGACCTCAAAATTCGGCGTTTGAAAATCGCTGATTTGGAGCAAGTTTCGGTGCCCTGCGGACGTCGGCCGAACCCTTAAAATCCCG
>JBAMJV010009344.1:55000-76869 GCA_037951105.1 Echinarachnius parma
ATACACCTGGGTAGAGAGCAGCAATATAAGCATGGGACATGTTTCTTTTCTCGAAATTCCCTTTGAAAAGATATTTACGGTTGAAGTGTTTAGGAGTGTTGATCTAAATCATCTACTGGATAGTCGTAACCGTGTACAAAATCAGTGCAATGAGTTAGTGAATATCACTTTGCATGTTTTGTCATCACTCGGCTATTTAACGTGCATTTAACTTGAAATTTACAATACCCAGTGGACATATCAGGTAACACTTTACATTGTATCAACCATTCGCCACTTGGTGGTGCACATGTCAGCAAAGCAACTAGATCCCGTTAATTGGTGTTCAGTTGAGCATGATTATAAGCTGAAGTTTTGATTTTTGTCTGTTTGGTCGAGATTCGAAAATGTGACCAGGGCCTCGTTGCAGAAAGAGATGCAATCGATTGTAAGTTGCAATTAATCGTAAGTCAGATCACGTGTTCTAGATGTGAACGACAAAATTTAACAAAATATATGATATAATGAGAAGTAATGGCCATACATATACAAGACATTTGGGGAATGTGTTGTTGATTTTCCAAAAGAATTGTCTACGAGAAAAAAGAAAATTTCTTACGGCTAGCAAAACATCATACGAACTAAAAAATGATTAGTTGATGCAATATGCATACATGCCAGCATATTTCCCAAATCTGCTATAGATTGTTGTTATTAACTATCTCACAAAAGCAAAATATGGATTAATTCCTTACCAGATAAATGGGAAGTGAGCGTGCGGACCAGATGAATGCTTAGAAAGAGATGCCAGATGGTACACATCAATAGTCTAACCCAGATATAGATACCCTGAATTGGAGAAGTCTATTGTGTTGCTCTTCTACCCCTCCTCCTAGTAATTAGCGATGATGTTCAAGATCAGTATAGAACACTCGGACTTAATTGGACCAAACTCGGTGGAGCAAGTCATGTTCCAGGGCAGCAAACCGCCCTTACGTCTTCGATGCATAGTTTTACAATATTTTCAGCAATAATCACTTTTCCGATGGTTTAATATGTTTACTATGATATTTTCGTACTACCCCATTGTTAACATATCCAGTTGAAAAAGCTGAGGAAGGTTTCGTGATCTTAGTAGAACGAGCGCCGAAACAGAGTCGTATGTGTCAGTCGTAGCTTTAGATAGTCAGAAATAACCGCGTCTAAATGTTTTCCAATGAACCACCTGACGTCCTACTACTACACAACCGAGACGGTTAGTAGAGCTGGGCGACGTCTTAGTGGAACAACCGTCTAAACAAAGAATAATGTTTTGGTCTGATCGCATATTCTAGAAATCAAACTGCAATGCGTTGACAAATAGCAACGTATGCTCATGACCAAAAGATAAGAGTTGCACGTGGGTGTGGCTTGTCCAGACTTCTTACGGAGTCGGTGCCAAAACAAATAGCACAATGATAGGCATCAAACTTGGAAGGGAGCAAGAGGAGCCCCTCCCCCCCCCCCCCTAAGAAAAAAAAGAACCGGTCTCCCTCCTACTCCCACCAACCATCCCCCCCCCCCCCCCCCCCCCCCCCCGGTTGAGCATATTATGTTTATACACACCTCTAATTTCCTGTGTTTTAGAAATAATATATTCTTCATATGTGACTTAACTTGACTTATCATAGATTTCATGTGGGGCCACAGCCATCACCCACCTACACAAAATAGTTTACATAAATTTTTTTAGAAATAAACATAATTGTATGCAAACACTACACAAAAAGTAACCATAAATAAATACAGTTATACACACGACCATTCAAATTCATTCTTACTAAAAAGAAAGTTATTATACTGTACATAAATTATCAAGCAACACCGTTTAAGAACATAAGCGTCAACAGTTGGGGCGGTGGCATGACCACCCCCCCCCCTCCCTCCCCCCCCCCCCCCCCCCCACACACACACACACACACGCAAACACACACACACACACACACACACACACACACACACACGCACGCACACGCACGCACACACACACACACACACACACACACAAAATGCGCACATGACCGAAATAAGCTTAATCTCAGCGGCGCGCATTATAACTCTACATTAAACAATTATTAGATATAACCATACCAACGCTTTTTACATTACTCAGCCATTATAAGCACATAGTTTGGCAAATTTAGTGAATTTCCATTACTTTCCCATCACTGCAATTTGAATATTAGTACATTTGAAAGCAATTACAATCTGATTTATTTCTTCACAATGATACATTTATGACAGATTTGTAATGTTACACAAAGTGTATAATCATAATGCAAACAGATGAACTAATACAAAATAATAATATTCTCGATTTATATATATAGCACCTATCACGATTGATAATTGCTAAGCGCTTTACAATTATGTTATTACCCCGGTCATCGGATACATTCTGCAATCAATCCAGCACACAAAGTGCACATTGTCCACGCCCTGTAAACCATTCCAGCCAAGGGCAACTTTGTGGGCGCGCACAATGCTAAGGAACTACGTTCCATCCTTTCGGGTACCCATTTATACACCTGGGTGGAGAGCAGCAAATGCGGATACATTTTCATGCTGAAAGAAAAACGCCATGGAGATATTTTAGGTTCGAACTTGGGGCCTCACGATTGGAAGGCATGCGCTCTACCAATCTTGCCACACCACCAACTGCATCCAACAGGCGAGGAATGGGGACAGGAAGGTCGTCATCGACAGCCCACACGATCTGTTTCATCTGGGTTGGAGTGAAGAGGAGATCCAGGCATTCTACGGGTAGGACGACGCGGGCACAACAAACTATGATAAGACTCTAGTTGACTCTAGTGGTAGAGTAGTTAGTAGGACAAGCACTATTAATATTTTAGGTTTAAACGTTTGCGGTATCAGAAGTAAGTTAGATTTAGGGATTTTAACCCAATACATGGACAATTTTGATTTTATGTGTTTTTCTGAAACAAAGGCAGACGTTTTGGAAAAGGAGGATTTTCCTAGCGGTTTAAATGTTGTAACTTAACGTAAAGTATCAAAGAAACATAAACTAGGAGGGTACCATGGCTTATGCGTGGTTTTTAAAGATGCGTATACTGATGCCGTTACACATCTTGAATCCGGCCTAACCGCTGAATCGGTATTATGGTTATTGATTGATGAGCGGGCATTGGGTTTTACGTTTATATTAGGAAGTGTTTATATTCCCCATGAAGGGTCCAAGTATCATACATCGGACATTTTCGAAACTATCTCGGACGATATTGTTTATTTGAAAGGTAAATATGATGTACCTATTTGTTTAACTGGTGATTTTAATTCACGCATAGGTACTCTTGATGATTTTATGGAAAATTAATTATTTGAAATAGAAGAACCTATGGCTACACCACCACTCAGAAATAGTCAAGACAATACCGTTAATGAAAATGGAAAACGTTTGTTAGACATGTGCAAAAGTTTAAATATGTTTGTCGTAAATGGACGTATAGGCTTGGATGCACGCGTGGGAAATTTCACATGTGCAACCTCTAGTGTTATTGATTATTGCATAGTTACAGACGATCTCTATTCGTCCATAAACGATTTCGTTGTTGATGATTTTTAAAAGTTGATGTCTGATAAACACAATCCTATTTGTTTATGTTTGAAACATGAGAGTCGCAAATTGGTTGAAAATTTGAACACTTTCTTAGACAGGGAAACTGAAAGGGATCCTTCGATCTCGGTTAAATGGGACAACGCCCTTGCTGCTGATTTTTGTAAAAATCTTGATGCTGAAAAAGTAAATCGTTTGTCTGCAAGTGTTGATTCATTGAATATTGATATTGATATTGAAAAGATTAATACACTTTTGGAAGCGGTAAAGTCTATTTTCTTTGAATCTGCGGAGAATATTGGAATTTTGCGAAAAATGTCAAACGTCATTCATTAAGAAAGGGTGTAAAGAAAAATGAGCCATGGTTTGATATGCAATGTCAGAATTTAAGAAAAGATATATTTAGATTGAAAAATCGAATGAAAAAAGCTAGGAATGATTTTTTAAAGGAAGGTTTAAAGCAAGAACTGGATAATTTACGGAAGGAGTTCAAAAAAATTATAAAATTTAAGAAAAGCCAGTTTTGTAATGAAATGCATGAAAATCTTAGAAAGCTTCGCTCAAGTAACCCGAAAGAATATTGGAAAGTATTGAAGGAAGGGGCTCATAAAGACGCACGTCCTAACCCTGTAGACATTGATAATTTTAAATCGTTCTTTGAAAATTTAAATAGATTAAAGCAATCGATGTCTAACGATTCTCATTTTGATGACACTCATTATGCTCATCATGTTCCTCATGCTCCTAATGATGAGTTAAATATTGAATTTTTAGAGGACGAAGTGAAAACACACATGCTAAAATTAAAGTACAATAAGGCCTCAGGATGTGATTGTATTTTTAATGAATTTTTAAAAAATAGCAGCAAGTCGATGTTGTCTTTAATTACAAAGCTATTTAATTTGATTTTTGAAAGTGGCATTGTGCCTTCCGATTGGTCCATTGGGATTATCCGTCCAATTTATAAAAAGAAAGGTCAACAAACCGACCCTAATAACTATAGGCCGATTACGCTTTTAAGTTGTTTAGGAAAATTATTTACTTCAATATTGAATGAACGTCTGACGAATTATTATGATGTAAATTACTTGCTTGGAGAAGAGCAAGCAGGATTCCGTGAAGGGTATTCTACTGTTGATCATACATTCGTTTTACATTCATTAATAGATTTATATCTCTCAGAAAGAAGGCGGATATATTGTGTTTTTGTGGACTATAGGAAAGCTTTTGATTCTGTTAATAGATTTTTGTTATGGGAAAAGCTATTGAGGCATAATGTAAATGGCAAATTTCTTAAGATAGTCCAGAATATCTATACAAACGCAAAATCATTTGTGATGAATGGCAAAGATAAATCTGATGTGTTCGATTGTGAAGTTGGAATTAGGCAAGGTGATAATCTTTCGCCACTTTTTTTTGCTACTTTCCTAAACGATTTTAATTCATTTATTGCTGATAAAAGTAATGGAATATATTACTATTACTAATGGAATATATACTACCTACTGGCATTGCGAATAAATCAGAATCTTTAGGGGTGTTCTTTAAATTGTTTACTCTCTTGTATGCAGACGACACTGTAGTATTGGCTACCAATGAAAAGGAGCTTCAAAACTCCCTCAATGCGATTTATGAGTATTGTAATTTAAATGATTTAAACGTTAATGTCGATAAAACTAAAATAATGATCTTCTCTCGAGGCAAAGTGAGGAGAATGCCAACATTTACTATTGGAAATAGTGAAGTGGAAGTAGTTAGTAAATATACTTATCTTGGAACAGTATTCAATTATAATGGTCGATTTATGGAAGCACAGGATAAACAGATAACACAAGCTAGAAAGGCTTTATACAGTCTTATTCTACAATCGTCAAGATTAAGCTTACCTATTGATTTAGAGTAAGACCTCTTTGATAAATTAGTTATGCCAATCCTTCTTTATGGCAGTGAGTTATGGGGCCTAGAATCAAATTTGAAAAAAAATTGAGCTGTTTTGTACAAGTTTGTATAAGAAGCTGTTAAAAGTTGGGAAAAGTACTGCCGTCTGCATGGCGTATGGTAAGATTGGAAGACATTCTATATTTCAATTAATAGAATCGCGAATGATTAATTTTTGGGCACGGCTAGAATGTGGTCCATCAAAGAAGCTTAGTCAAGTAATATATGCGCTGTTAAAACAGCTTTATGATAAAGAGATATACTTCTCTCCTTGGTTGAAAAAGATTACATTGATAAAATAAATTGGATAAAAAATACAATAAATCAACGTTTGACATTGATTTACTCCCAGAATTGGCACTATGAAGTAAACACAAATTCACTGTGCATAAACTATCGTATTTTCAAAGGAACTTGCGAATTGGAAGCTTATCTTACAAAGATACCTTTGAAATTGAGGACAATGATGATTAAATTTAGATGTGGTAATCACAAGTTACCGATTGTAGCTGGCAGATACAATAATATTGAAAGATCAAATCGCCTTTGTCCGCGTTGCGATCAACAGAAAATTGGTGATGAATACCATTATCTTTTTGAATGCCCTCTTTTCGAAGTGGAAAGAAAAAGGCATCTGACTAAGCAGTATAGAAAACGCCCTAACATTGAAAAGATGAATGAATTATTTAATTCTACTAATTACTCTACCATGATAAACCTTGCTAAATGTTGTAGTCTTATCCTCAGGAATTTCTCATAAACTAGTCCATTATAAAATAGCTTGAAGCTTGTAAATGACGATCTTAACAATAATATTAATAATTTTAGTTGCCCAATCAAAATTATTATTAATATATATATATTTATTCATATTTAATTGTATTTTTATTTTTTGTATTGATATATCACTTACTATTTACTTGTATTTATTTGTACTCATTGTAATATAATTATTATTACCATATATATATTGTTATAGTACTAATTTTACTATCATTATTGTTCTCTATTTTGTTTGTTTACTGTTACCAATTTAATTGGTTTCTAACTTGTACATACTGTGTAAATACTGTATATATTTATCGAAATTTTTAAATTGACTGTTTCCCTTTTCTCCAATACCCATCCTTGGGTGACATGAGAAATAAATAAATTTCATTTCAAATTTCATTCATTTCATTTCATTTCATTCATTTCACCATCTGAGATCATCCTTATCTTATCTAATTTGGGGGAATCTGGTGCTATATGAAACTGTGTAAGATTTGGATCCGTCCAGATACAAAGTCATATTTACACACACCTATCGGCCTCTTGAATTTGTTTGTTTTATTAGAAATTGTGGCAAATGTGAACTTAAGAAATATAGTAATACTGTTTCATTCTTAACAACAATAACATGTCTATGCTGACGAAGTAGACCTTTGTGAAAATAATTAAGATGGATAATATATACAATTTGTATTTAACCCTTATTTTGAAAATCAATAATAACAATGAGGACTTTCTCTAAATACAATACGTTATTTTTTCATTTGCCTGTCTTATGGCGTATTTTCAGCTATGGTAGACATAAATAGAATGTTCCGCAATCGATTTATAATTGCTTAATTTAAGGGAATGCCTAGTTCTAAGTGTATGAGACTTTCCATACCTCAGTAGTGATAGTTCAAATTACCCCTGATAATTTACACCAAATGACACTTGGATCATGTCACGTGATCGTACCGTTCTCAATGCGCTATGATTACGGAACCAAGGAATTGATACAAAGAAAACAGAAAATGGGGAAATACATGATAACATTAAGTGGTGCTTCGCAAGACCTGTAGAGACAAAAACGAGATTATGTAATTTATCTCAATATTCATATTGTTATGTTTGTGTATATTTTACATACCCCTTCCCCATTGGCCCTTCTTAATCAACCCGCCCTTTTTGCACGAAGTAAACACATATACCAGTGAATTGTGCAAACATACAAACTATCATAACCTTATCAGCCGAGTGGAATAAGATTCTATAAAACTGTACACGATCTGGAACGCTCCGGATAACATAATCATGCAGTTTACAGAACAAGTCCTATTTTATACACGCACTCACCTGCCTCTTGAATTATTTATAGTCGAATTTATGGGCATTAATTATTTATGTATAAACTTCATGGATATGGTAACACATTGTGTTCATCATTATGTTAAATCGATAACAACAACAATATGAATATGCTTATCAAGAAGACGAAAATGAAGTGAAGAAGTGAAAATGAATAAAATGGAACGTTAAGACAAAGTTTCTGTGCGACACAATATTTAACATTAGCAATGAGAGTAATGACTTTCATTAAATCTTTACAAATGTTAAGTTTTGTCTGTTTCGGGGCTTATTTTTTCACCTTTCTAGCCATACATCTATGACTCGCAATCAATTCAATTGAGACATTAAGAGCTATTAACACGTTTGTTTGTTTGTTTTAGTTAAACACGGCAATAAAAAAATCGCTTTCAGCCGTCAGGCTGTTTCTCAGCAAGTCCGTATATATACAAAATACAGAAAACGAATTAAACAAAATTTAAAAAATTACAGAAATACAAAATTAAACAGACATTAAGATACAATAAAAAAAGCTTATTTAAAAACAAAAACAAAATTGCAGTTTAATTAAATATTCATCAAAGTCTAAAATATTCCAGAAGTCGTGATAAATTAATGCTTGAAGGGAAACGTGATTACTATAAAAGTAACATTGTCCAAATCCTCAAAATAAAATTTTAATTCCAGCGGTTCCCTCATACCTTGTTGTATTCGTATTAACAATAAAATCATGGGACAGGATTCGGTTTTTAAAATTTCCCTTTCGTTACAAAGATATGTATGATTGAAGTATTCAGATAAGAAAAACTCCGGGCGAGTTTTTCTTATCGTGTACAAAGTGAGTGTAGTGAGATAGTGAATATCACCCAAATATCACTTTGCATTTTCGCTCATTACTTGGCCATGCAATGTCCATTTGACTTGAAATTTTCACACAATACCCTGTGGACATATGAGATAACAACAATATACACTGCATCAACCATTCATCACTTTTTGCACATGTCAACAAAGTTGCTAGATCCCTTTAAAGCAAGTAATTATAGTTTGTGCGGGAAAGAAATCTCTTTTACAAACAAGGATAGTCTGGTGTCAAGTCTAACATTTTGTGGAAGGTTATTGAATAAATGCGATGCTAAATAAATCGTACTGTTTTTACAAACGTTTGTTTGGGGCTTTGGAAGTTGGATTGTACGTTGATTGTTTCTAAGTCCATAATTTAATATCTGAATCATTTTCTATTTCTGTAGGATCAGTGGATGCAAAATAAATACAAGTGTCATCGGCGAATAACGATACTTGTAATACAATGCTTCTATACACAGGGTAAATCATTCGTGTATATAATAAACATAAGTGGCCCCAAAATACTTCCCTGAGGGAAACCACAATGTACTTCATTTTCTTTTGATTCATTTACATTGACAATCAATATCATGGGACACCATATAAAATGCCTTTTCAAGATCTAGGGTCACCAAACCAACAACTTGCCCACCATCTATGGACTTACTAAAAAAAAAAACAGCTATTGACGTGAATTATCAAGCAACACCATAACAGGTAAGTGTGTGTGTGAGGGGGGTATGACCCCCCCCCCCCCACCCACACACACACACACACACACACACACACGTATATACCCATTTTTATATATTATATTTTACATACCCATAATATTTTCCGTCAAATTCAATAATGGATGAACATTTTGGACGAAAGCAAAATGGATTTTTAATCGACAAGTTATTTTCATTTAAATATCTTTAGACTTGTTTAAAGACCAACCTTTTCTAAAATTTTCGAGAGTACAGGTAATACGGATATGGGCGTATAATTCATAGCAATATTCACATAACCTCCTTTAAAAATGGGTGTAATTCGAGCGCGTTTCACTCAAAGATAGATTGATCAAATGCGTGCGAGAATATATTATCAATGGATACGAGTCTTTCAAAATACAAGATGGAATGGCATCAAGACTAGTAGCATTACGGGGTGTTTCATCAAGACACTTTTTAACTTCTTCAACAGACACTTGACTAAAGCTAAATGTGGTATTGACCTAAGACACAAATTGTATCAGGGATTATCATTCAATTATACAGTTTGACCATGATTCGAGCCTATTCCACAAAAGTGCTCATTTAAAGCATTTGCAATACCTTTCGTTTCATTATATTCAACATCTTCAAAAAGTATTCTTCTAATTACATCAATTCTCTTAAAATTGTCCATATCATTGTAGAATTACCAATATTTTCTGTTAACCATCAATAATATATTTTCGTTTAGCTTACATTCCAAGTATCTTGATTTCGTAATTTTCTAAAATTGTCCCATCCAGCGTCATTATTAGTTCATTTAGCAGCCTTTTAACTTCATCCCTTTTTACGAATTAGAGCTTAAAATGTCCCATGTCATCCAAGGTAATTTTGCAATATCTAATTATTTTCTTTTTTACTGGTGCATGTTTATTCAAAACAAATCGAATTTTATTCACCCAAATTGCATATGCATTTTCTATAGAATCGCAAATAG
The DNA here is from genome assembly GCA_037951105.1 of Echinarachnius parma. Taxonomy (NCBI): domain Eukaryota; kingdom Metazoa; phylum Echinodermata; class Echinoidea; order Clypeasteroida; family Echinarachniidae; genus Echinarachnius; species Echinarachnius parma. The sequence continues at coordinate 65,172 of JBAMJV010009344.1, forward strand.
ATTTGTCGAAGATCACTAACGAAAGACTTAATATCAATTTTCTTAATATTACGTGAAGTAATATAACAGTGATTTCCGTTAAATCTCGGTTGACATTTACAATAAAAATCACCATGTCATGGTTACTTAAACTTAATGGAACAACATTGCATCGAGTAACATTGTCAACTGTTGAAGTATACACATTGTTTCAAACCATATTCATCTGCCACTCTCAACAACCGATTGGTAATATTTGATGGAGGGTTGTGTAATACATCACAATTTAAGTCACCAAACCAAACAAAATCGCATAAATGGTTTTCGATGCCTTGCAAAATATTGTCTAATTAATCAAAAACATGTATACTCGAGTCCGGTGGTCTATACCATGACATTAATATAAAAGGTTTCTAAATACAAATAATTTCTAAATCGTGGTTCTGGTATTCAGTAAGAATCTTGAAATCCACTATGTTGCGTATATACATAATAACTACACCTCCAATTCTATATATTGAAGCCATTAATATATATTTCATTATCCGACACAGAATGTCAACATATTTATTTTTGCTTCATCCAAGAGTACTCTTATCTCATCAATATTTTCCAACAACGAACAAACATTTAGATGATCAATGCTTGAACCGGATAATGATTTCAGTTCACTACACACATCATCAAAGTTAATCTCTGAATTAACCGAATTTCGCTTATCAATGTCAATATTATCAATGTGATCGGCTTCTTCCACTTCTTGATACGGGAGTTTATTAAATAAACAATGTGAACATATCTAGTCCAGATCTGAATGATTAGAGGAAATCTTTTTCTATTTTTGAGCATAATAAGTGTATCCATTTATGTCATGAAACACATTTCATCGCATTTGGGTTATATCGTACTGGTTTATCACATGACAGACATTGGGTATCGATATATTACACCCATTTAATTATCAAGTCAATTGATAAGTCAAATTGATAAGTCAAAACGTTCCTAAGCAGTGATACTTAAAACAAAAGATAATTTACTGTAATATGTAATCATAACGCCAGGCGCGCCGGGAGCAGTTTGGGATTGGGGGAGGGGGGGGGGGGGGGCGGGGCAAAGATCTTAAAGAGCTCATGATTTGTTTGTCTGTAGGGGACATACGCGTCGATTTGTACTTGCCATCGGGGGGGATACGTCATTTTGACAACCTTTTGAGAGGGAGGGAACCGACAACCCAGCAGCGTGGCGGGTTGGTATGACTGAAGGGGGGAGGGGGGGGGGGGGGGGGGCCCAAAAGCTTTTGTATTTAGCTGTTAAGAAATCGGAATGTTATTAATTGCAAATTGAAAGCATCTATGCATAACGCCATTAAAATGCTATGATGAAGAACAATTTTTTCTTCTAAAATCAATTGAACAATCCAAGTAATTAAACATTAAACGTAGAAAACAAATATTATATTGAAGGTGATCTTCCTGCTAAAGTGAGAGGAATTTCTTGAAGTATAATTAACCATCTTCATTTTATAATATAGGCAGACTAATTAGGAGGAACAATTTGTGAAAGGTTGATCACGATCGGTCAACAAATCATACAAATATTATTCTTGAAAAATGCTTTGTGGTCTCAACTTGGACTTTGGCAACTTTGAGGAACAACTAATGGTTAGATCGCGTGTTCCGTTATCGTAGAAGTATACCTTAAGTGTTTGCATTTCGTCATCATTTGGTTCCCTTTATGTATATTGGGGGCGTTAACATACTTAAATAGTTTTTAGTAGCATGTACTAGTACAATCAAAATGTTCCTAAAACACCTTGTAAAAGGAATAATAAGCGCCTTACGATAATATGATTGATAATCACCTCTAAGTGCTTTACGATGATAATATTACCCCCCCCCCCCCCCCGGTCATAGGTTTAGGATACAATGCAGTATGTACATAATGTACAATGTATGCGTTCTCGTGGGTGATTAAAGGGGAATTCAGGACTATCTAAATAGTTCTTTCTAGGACTACCAACAGTCCTTTATAGGAATACCAGCAGTCCTTTTCAGGACTATAATACCAACAGTCTTTTCTAGGACTACCAACAGTCTCTAGGACTATCCAACACAGAGTACCAATCAGTCCTTTTCATGAATCCCCCCCCCCCCTTACATGATGCAACCACAAACCATATGTTTTGGTAATGTTGTGGGATATCAAATAGATACCAAACATTTCGCAAAGTGTTGTGTAATCTATAAGCAATAAAATGAATTGCCACTTTTTACGGAACCAGTATGCATGGCCTCATGGTTCCGTATATGCGCGAAACGTTTGCGAGTGCGCCAATTCTAACCACGCGTACGTTTGGAGATAACATAATCACGAATATTATATTGCGTTCGTCAAAGATCAAAGCTAGTATTTGTCTGAAAACCCATGTACACATGTTATAGTATGGTGATTTTTTTTTCAATTATATACATAATTTTTTGAGAAAACATATTTTTCTGAACTAATTTTCACGATGTATGAATTGTACTTGGTAATGGGGGGAAGCGTTCTATCTCCCGACCAGAGGCCGTGGTCTGTCGTCTTTGGAATTGATCCAACTGGTTCATAATGTGGGAATAGATATATGTATAGACAATCAAATTATTAAACAACGGACATGTATCAAGACTTGGAGTCAAACAAATCATATTTGGATCAATCCCAAAAGTGACATCCCATTGCCTCTGGTCGGGAGATGAAACAGAACCAAGTGACTCTCTATGATCTTAGGTGGAGCATCCAGAGACCTAAATAAATACCAATACTTTCTAAAGAGGGGGTTATAGGGAAATACAGAAATCCAAACACTTGCAAATCACCTATTATAAATCAGACCACATGTTCTACAGCACTGCTTTCATGATAGATATTACTAAGCAGCACTTTTTTAAAGAGGGGGTCATAGGGAAATACAGAAATCCAAACACTTGCAAATCACCCATAATACATCAGACCACATGTTCTACGGCACTGATTTCTTGATGAATATTAATAACAAGCACAATTCACCTAACCCCTTTTAACTCGTTACTAAATGAAAAGTTTAAACCCGTAGTTTCATATTATAAATACATAATACATAATACATTCTTGAATTGAAAATCATGCAGTCATGCCCCCCCCCCCTTCATCATTACTTACAGCAATCTGGAACATGGTACGCTAACAGAGTAAAGCTGTATTTACACACACGCATCGGTCTCTTGAGTATACATTTATCATCGAAATGATGGATATTAACAAATAAATGTATGTTATAGCTAAATAACATTATTAGGAAGAACCCATCCCCGGTCCCCTACAAAAAATACAAATTAAATAACCACTTTTATTACATAACATGTCAATGAATACATCATAACGTATGCGTCACTGTAAAGATGTTTCATCAGATATCATAATTATTACTATATTGGCCACGGCGAGGAACTAAAACAATGACAAGAACAAACAAAAATGGAGTGAAAAAATAGAAGGAAATATGTGATACAAATTAGCTAGAGGTGCTCTGAACCCTTTAATGAGACAGGTTATTCAAAGAAATATCAATTTTGTTTACACGGTAATGATGTGAAATAGTAGGAATTATTTTTGAATGTCTGATCACAATCGGACACGAAATAAGAAGAACACTCTGCCTCTATGAAGATTTCTTGGGGTCTCAAATTTGCAGAGCACTTTATCAAATATGTTGCCCCTTATATGCTTATTGCAGTAGAAGTGCAATTTTAGTATATTACTTAAGATGTTTGTTTTTTGTTCCCCTTTCTACCCTTTTTATGCTTTTCATCTATGAAGTAAACCCCTCAAAAAAAGTTCGGAAACTCAAGTTTGATCGATCATATCTCTCGTATTTTTTAATAAGAATACTCGAAATCGGTGTCACAATAAAGCCTCATTATATACCTTTCAAACGGTGCATTATGTGTAGTGATAATGCAATTGGGGCGATTGCAGTAGACCAGAGAATAGGGGGAGGCAGGAAGTGAAATCTCGCAAAATGGCCCCAATGCATTCAATTTACGAGTGCATGACTGTGTTGATCAGGTTTCTAAAGGTTAAAATTCTATTGAATACTGCCACTCTTTCCATTCATCAAAATTGTTGAATTGAATACCATTTTAATGGAAATTATCTCTTCATTACGATGGCATATTAATCGTAAGGATTATGAAAATGGAGTCTGTGCAGCGAACCGGAATATGGAGATGGGTCGAGTGTGAAATCAGACAAAAAGATATGGAGTTGACAAAAAATCAGAGCGTTGCATTTTTTTCGAGCTGTTGGGAGGATTTTTTAGCATTTCAAATAAAATATTCATGATCAAATATGATATCAACGGAAAGCCCAACAACTCTTCTGTATGGAAATGTGACATTTATAATGATTTTTGTAAAGGGCGGCTGCAGGGAGATCAATGGGAGGGAGCCTCAAAAGTGACCCATTTTGAAACGCTCTGATTTCAAGGCACTATTCATGCGTTTTCAATTGAATTCCTCTCATTCATGGCCAACTCATTCAAGTCGCATTACATCCTCTACACAATGGTATACAGATACCGACACCAAATCAGAGCGTTTTGAAATGGGTCACTTTTGAGGCTCCCCCACATTCATCTTCCTGCAGCAGCCCTTTACAAAAATCATTATAAATGTCACATTTTTATACAGAACAGTTGTTGGGCTTTCCGTTGATATCAATTTAAATCATGAATATTTTATTTGAAATGCTAAAAAATCCTCCCAAAAGCTCGAAAAAAATGCAACGCTCTGATTTTTTGTCAACTCCATATCTTTTTGTCTGATTTCACACTCGACCCATCTCCATATTCCGGTTCGCTGCACACACCCTATTTGCATAATCCTTACGATTAATATGCCATCGTAAGGAAGAGATAATTTCCATTAAAATGGTATCATATTCAACAATTTTGATGAATGGAAAGCGTGGAAGCATTCAATATAATGTTAACCTTTAGAAAACTGTTCAACACAGTCTTGCACTCATAAATTGAATGAATTAGGGCCATTTTGCGAGATTTCACTTTCTGCCTCCCCCTATTCTCTGGGCTACTGCAATCGCCCCAATTGCATAATCACTACACATAATGCATCGTTTGAAAGGTATATAATGAGGCTTTATTGTGACACCAATTTCGAGTATTCTTATTAAAAAATACGAAAGATATGATCGATGAAACTTGAGTTTCCGAACTTTTTTTGAGGGGTTTAGAATGAAAATGAACGACGTTGTTTGATTAAAATGTTATAGAAATGTACAATATAGCTTTACAATGATTAACAATGCTTGTCAAACGGCGGGTGAGCGGCTAGTTAAGTATTAATATTTGTTATTGGGTGGGGAACATTCGATGTATTTGTCACCAACCGTCGGACCCTAGACTCCACTCTGGGGATTGTGCCTGGATACTGAGAGCCTCGCGTGATTGAACGAGTTGACAAGAGCGATGTCCTTTATTTGTCTTTGGTTGGGTCATTTCGATATCAAGAATGATATATAAAGTTCATCTGTCTTGTATAATATTTGTATATTTACATGTGATAAATACACTCGAACCTGCAGATAGTGCGCACACATTTAAACCGCCGCATGATGGTGCTTTAGCTGACAACGAGCTACCACTGAGAAAAGTCCCATCTGTCAATTTAATCTGATGTTATTTTCAATATGTATTTATATTACGAGCTAGCATTGTGCAAAGTCCTATCAAGTTAATTAATTGTATTTACCCGTTATCTTCAATATAATTGATATACATTTTAAATATATTTCGTATTTTACAAAATAGAAATTCAATAAACATTTGGTAGACCACGTGATAAGTAATCCATGTTTGGTTGATAGCCCTCTTTAAAAAAAAATACTTTTAATTAGTGTACATGCAATCTGGCCATTTTAAATTGTAAATGAAATGTATTTTTATATTGTTATTATTGTGTATGATGATTGTTTTTTTATATTGAAAAGCATAACCTGACCTGAACTGAAATGATAGAGACAGAGATACCCGAGTGGCAGTTAATCAATGTACATGCATTTTATATTAAAATTTCAGTAAATATATTTTTCGTGAAAGAACGATATTTGTATGATGTTTGGGTCCATCGAAGAGTTAAGTTTAAAATCTGTGACATCGACATTATTACCATCATCTCAGCATCACAATAGTGATCGTTGTCATCATAAACATTAACATAACCACTATCCTACTGCCACCATCAACAAATGATTTTATATAATGTTCATCATCACCAGCAGCAGCAAAACCGTCATCATCACGAATAGCATCATCAACATTATCAACCAAACTATACTCAATTCTTCAATACTTTAATACTTCAATAAGCACTCTCATGTATCAATACAAGCAATGTTTTCCTGAGGTAACCGTAAAACGTAAACCGAGAGACAAGGCCTGGATGAATGACAGTTTACGCCGCTTGATCAAACAACGAGATGATGCCTTCAACCGTAAAAATACTTGCTTATACAAGAAACTTCGGAATAAAGTTCAGAAAAAGATCGAGAAAGCTAAGAAATCATACATCAAAAACAAAGTTGATCATCTAAAAATCACAGAACCAGGAAAGTGGCATCAGCAGATCAGACAACTGACAGGAAGCAGAAAGAAGCCACTGCAATTATCAGATACACAATCTGCTGAGGAAATTGCCAATGAATTGAATGTGCACTTTGCAAATGTGTGTACACAACTACCCCCTTTGGATCCTGACTCGCTACCTGCGTATCTCCCAGCGCCTTCACCAGTTCCTGTCATCCAGATACACCAGGTCTACTCAAGGCTGAAGAAACTCAATACATCGAAAGCTGCCCATCCTGCTGATGTCCCTACAAGACTTCTCAAAGAATTCGCTCTCGAGCTGTCTCAACCGCTTACGAAGATCTTCAACAGATGTCTCCAAGCTGGCTGCTTCCCGATGAGGTGGAAATGTGCTTCCGTTTGTCCGGTGCCAAAGGTTCTCAATCCATCGGACTACAATCAACTGCGGCCCATCTCCATCACTTCGGTGCTTGCTCGCCTATTTGAAGGCTTCATTGCTGACTGGCTGATGGGGGATCTGCATCCGCATATTGATCCCGGTCAATATGGCAACATGAAGGGCAGCTCTGTTAATCACTACCTGGTTAGCCTTCTGGATAGTGTTCACCAAAACCTAGAGCGAAGCGGCTGCTTTGTTGATGTGTGTGCTGTCGACTTTACAAAGGCGTTTGACCTTATCAACCACTCCATCGCAATGGAAAAGCTAATCCAACTCAACGTCAACCGGGCAGTGCTTCCGATCGTAGGTGATTTTCTGTCGAATCGTTCGCAAGTTGTCAGATACCAAGGATCGGTATCACTGCCGCTCAACCTCACGTGTGGAGTCCCGCAAGGGACTAAATTGGGCCCCTTAATCTTCCTAGTCATGGTAAACGATGCAGCAAGCACAACATCTGATCGCTGGAAATATGTCGACGATCTGAGCATTCTTGTCGCGACGCACAAATCTCAACAAAGCACAATGCAAACCCATCTTGATGCTCTTTGTGAATGGTCCCAAGAAAACGACATGAAACCAAAACCTGAAAAGTGTAAGATCATGCGTATTAGTTTCTTGAAAAACGAACCACCCATCGTTCCAGTACACATCAATGATACGCCATTGGATGTTGTTGATCACCTTACCTTACTAGGGGTGACAATCCAAGCTGATCTAAAGTGGGATTCCCAAGTAGATCACATGATCACTCGAGCTACACGCCGCTTGTATATCTTATGCATTCTCAAGAAAAGTGGTGTATCTCCGGCTGACCTTGTTACCATTTACAAGATGTACATTCGCCCAAATCTTGAATTTGGTTCTCCAGTCTGGAGCTCAAGCTTAACAGTGTCTCAAAAGAATAGAATAGAGAGGGTGCAAAAGAGAGCCATGCGGATGATAACATATCCTACCGATGCATCGTACGATCAACTCTTGGAAGAATTCAATCTCTCAACTCTAACTGACCGAAGAGATGAGTTGTTGTTGCGTTTCGGGGAGAGTTTACTGAAATCAACTCGCCACAGAGACATGCTTCCGCAGACAAGACAAGAAGTCACTAGATCGGAACGCAACCTGCGCAACGGCCATAAACTAGATGCACCTCGGTGCAAGACTCAAAGACACAAGATTTCTAGTGTTCCTACACTTGTCAACATGCTTAATTCAAAATAGCAACATTCTGTTTTTGTTTTTTTATTTTAAACAATTTATTTTCTGAAATGTTGTGACTTTTTTTATAATTGTCTATGACTCAAACACAATTACGATAATATCTCGATTTCCGTTATATTTGATATTTCATTACATGTAATTGCTTTTAAATATAAATAGAACTATATTAATATTATGTTAACTTACTATTAATATTCAATCCTCACAATACGTTCCCAATTTGTAATACTGCATTATACATTTATAATTGCATGTTATGATTATAGGCTCAGTTGGTATATATTTAAAAGCCACAAACATAGTTATAAACAATTACATGTATTTAGCTTCTATATTATTTATTGATATTTTAATATATCTCCTTCGCATCTTCATTTTACATGTACTTATTCCGTTATTTTCGGTTTAATCACAGTTGATATTACCTTATTCACGTTTTAGCTACATTTATGGATGTTGTCTGTTTTTCATGTTGCACTATTGACATGTTATACATTATGTTATTATTATCAATTAGTTAGTACAATGTAAGAAATTGGTATAATATCCTTATTTAATTAGATTTATGATCATATTTTGCTTTTGAATATTATGTTGTCATATCATATACATTGTATAAGCCCTCCTTGCCATTTGTCATAGTCATATTTTGCAAACAAAAACATGCTTTATGTAAGGTTGTACTTTTTATTGTTGTTCATATTTCACACGTCTTATAATTCAATATGACAATTTTTGTTCAATAAGTTTAACTACAGAGAGCTGATGTTCTTCCCTTCTTTTATGACTCCTACTCTCCTATTCTTATTACCTGTCCATATACCTTCTCTCATCTTTAACTTCCTACTCTGTACATTGTATTCAATCTGCCATACCAACAAAATGCCATTTATCATATATTTATAATGAAATATCAACCACTCTCCTTACTTTTTAAATGATTCACGTAAATATTATGGTTACTTTATATAATCTGCCCATATGTTTTTCGGTTATTTTACATGTCTTTTGTTGTTGTAAAGTTAATTTTAGTGTAAACAAAACCTATTTCAGTTCACCAACTGCTTTGTTTTGTATTTTACATGTATGTGTTTTTATGTATCAATAAACTGAACTATAAATGCATGTGGTAAGTCTAAACTACGGTTTGATATCTAATTCGTAACCATGTAAGAGATTTCGTCACCATTTTAAGGGGGTTCGGGTGATATTTGTCTGGTGTTACTCAACGCTATCGATATTAAGGTTGTAAGCGATTTAGTACGATCGTTTTCGGAAAGTTCGTGACCTCTCTTAATCTGCATGCTAGAGTTATGGCTCAAATTAGAGGCAGACAAACTGATCAGACACAAAGACATATTTTCATCTTTATAGCTAAATAACATTATTAGGAAGAACCCATCCCCGGCCCCCAACAAAAGTTACAAAAAAATAAGTAAATAACCACTTGCATTACATAACATGTGAATTAATAAATCATAACGTATACGTTACTGTAAAGATGTTTCCCACCCCTCCCCCCCCCCCCCCCCCCCCATCAACAATGACCGGGACTTTCGACTCCACTCTGTGGATGGTACCTGGGTATTGAGAGTTTCGTGCGATTTAAACGAATTAAATTGCGATGTCCTTCAGTTGTCTTTGGTTGGATCATTTCAATATCAAGAATGATATATGAAGTTCATCTGTCTTGTCTTGATAAAATACGCTCGAATCTGCAGGTATGGTGCCGCTTGATGGTGCTTTATCTGATATAGAATTATATTACAATCTAGCACTGAGTCCTTTAAAGTTGATTAAGTGTATCTTCAATATAATATATAGATCTATATTACGAGCTAGCACTGTGCAAAGTCTAACGAATCGTTAAAGTTAAATTAACATCTTCTTCACCCCCTCCGAGCCCATACCCGAACACGTATTAAATATGTGTTTTGGGGTTATGTAATAATAATGTATGTAATAATGAATGAAGTTATTTTCAAATAATCATCATCATCGTCATCAAGTTTAGGTGGCGCTGTAAAGCGCTGCTGTGGTCTTCACGAGAGCACGCCATGCAACTCTGTCTTCTGCCAAGTGTGTTGCACCCTTCTTTCCTTCCCCGGACACTCTCTTGATATCGTGAGTCCATGATGTAGGTGGACGACCTCTGCCACGTTTTCCTTCAATTGCGCCTTGCAGTATTCTTTTCTCAATTCCTTCAGTTCTCTTAACGATGTGCCCAAAGTACTTTAGTTTTCGTTCCATAGTTCCCCTTCTGATTATTAAGTCTGTACCAATCTTGTTCAGAATCCATACATTTGTCTTCCTATCTTGCCAAGCCACCTGTAAAAGCCTTCTGTAGCACCACCCCTCAAAAGCGTCAACTCTTTTTATGTTGTTCTTTGTCATGGCCCAAGACTCGCATCCATATGTAGCAATGGAGAATGCAGCCTCGGCTTTTCCAGATATGAGACATGCTCTGCACGGTTGTTCTTGCTATTGCCAGTCTTCTCCTTATCTATGTGGTGCTCCCTCCTTTGTTATTGACTATGGAACCCAAGTATTCAAACTGACTGACTACTTCAATCTTCTTTCCATCTATGGTGAAATCGTTGTTGTTGCTGTCTTTTTCGACTACCATTATTTTTGTCTTTTTAGTGTTCAATAGAAGATCTTTCTCTTCACTCGCCTTTTTAATATTGTTCAAATGAGCTCCTCTCTGTTGCTGCAAACTAGAGCAGTGTCATCCGCATACCTCAGGTTTGTGATCTTTGTACCTCCGAATTTCACTCCTCCATTGAAACCTTCCAGTGCCTCTCTCATAATGTCCTCATAATATATATTAAAAAGGTTTGGAGATAATATACAGCCGTGACATACACCTCTGCCTATTTCAAACCACTCAGTATCCCCACTACTAGTCCTCACTGTAGATTATTGGTCCTGGTAAAGATTCGTGATCAGTCCTACTATGTGACTTGGGAATCCTTTGTCGTTGTATTCCACAGTTGATGGTGGCTAATTACACAGTCGAATGCCTTACTGTAATCTATGAAGCTTCATAACATTACCAAAGAATGGGGATCTGAAAGAATGTTCAAATCATCGGACAATAAGCTTGATTTGTTATGCAAATAAAGTACTTCTGAATGTCATTAGCAGGAGAATGAAAGTCAAGCTGAAGGAAGAGATCTTAGAAGAGCAGGCAGGGTTCCGTGAAGACAGGGGGACAAGAGATCAGATTGTTAACATCAGAAATGTAATCGAGAAATGCAGATAACTCAAACACCCTCTTTATATAAAGAGGGTGTTTGAGTTATATGCATTTCTCTTTAGGCCATTCTTTCTCCTTCAAGATATTGCAGCAAAGACGCCACATCAAATCAACCCCTTCTTCACCGGTAACCTTCCACATCTCAGAAGCCAAGTTATCTAAACCAGGAGACTTGCCATCCTTC
>JBAMJV010009345.1:0-42760 GCA_037951105.1 Echinarachnius parma
GTCGAAAAACAAGTACATGACAAAACTTACACAGCATCAATATAGCTTTATTAACAGTTTCGCAAATTACATTTCACTGATACAAGTTAATAAAAGGGAGTATTGTCAAACTGGGGTAGCTTTAGATACAAATTTGATAAATATATAGTTTATGGAAAGTGTTGGTATATGAAAACACTATGACATAGCACACACGTAACCACTGGTCAATTATCAATAAAAAAAAACAATTATAAATAACCAAGTAATGAAAATGAAAACTCTTATTTCGGTTGAACTTTGTCATGTTTGTTGAAGGCAACAAGCGATGATATTCGGGCACCGCCCACCCCCGCTTCCACTCCCGTGAAAAAAAGGAAACATTGAACAATTGCCTTTATTGTGTTGCTGTTCCACCTGAGAAGCCACGTGCCGTCACCGGTGTCCTATTATAAGTGACTCGTTCAGTGCAATTAGGACAATTTCATGTAATATTAACACGACTAACTATATAGCTAATGTCACTCTTGCTAATATTCTCTTTTAATGATAGTGTTTCATTAAACTAAGTGTTGCAACTCTGTTTGTCTTCTTCCCTGCTTCCCTTTTATCTCTCTTCCTCCATTCCGCTCAATAAGTATCCCCTTCTTTTCCTCCAGCCTCCTCTCAATCTCTTATTTATTATGTTAAAGTTTGATGCAATAGTCTTCTTTAAACCACATCTTGAGAGTACTTAACTGTCCAAATCCAAAGATTTGTTGGGGCAGCGCCCCCAGTGGACCCCCATTGAGGCCTTCTGACCCAGAGTCCCCTGTACACACATATTTAAAATTTCTAGCTATGCCGACTAATATTCAGCTAACTATATAATAAATTACTATTTAATAGCTAACTATTTTACCTATATACATACTTAGGTACAACATCTTTAGCTACCCGACTGACATGACGACCACAGTAGCTAATGTCACTCTTGCAAATTACATTTTACTAGTTTAATTTTTATAATGTAAGTGTTATCAAGTGGTGGTATTTTTGTATATAAATACACATAAATGCATAATATTTAGATACAAACAAACAGTATCGATATATTTCCATGTTTTGCAATTACTACTGATCAAGTTTCAATCGAAAGCGATACTTTCTATAAGTCCTTAAACTAATGATTTGAAATTAAATCTTGTATCTAACTGGACCAAAGCGGTGGCGTACCTAAAATGGTGTCATTGGGGGCACGTGCCACCCCCATTTAAGTTGCAAAATAAAAATAACATCGAAAAACAAGTAGATGACAACAAAAACACGGCAATCAATATAGTTTATTAACAGTTTCGCAAATGACATTTCACTGATACAATTTCATAAAAGGGAGTATTGTCAAACTGGTAGCTTCAGATCCAAATTAGATAAATAGATATTTTATGGAAAGTGTTGGTGAATTTAAACATTATGGCATAGCACACACGTAGCCACTGGTCAATTATCAATAGAACCAATTATCAATAACCAAGTAATGAAAATGCAAAACTCTTATTTCGGGTGAACTTTGTTGGATGCAACAAGCAATGATATTCGGGCACCACCCACCCCCGCTTCCCCTCCCGTGAAAAAGGAAAACATGAACAATTGCCTTTTTTAATATATTGCTGTTCCACCTGAGAAGCCAAGTCTCTCCTATTATAAGTGACTCGTTTAGTGCAATTAGGACAATTTCATGTAATATTAACACGACGATCTATATAGCTTATGTCACTCTTGCTAATTCTCTTTTAATGATAGTGTTTCATTAAATGGAGTGTTGCAATTCCATGTTGATGCATATACAATGCATATTCATGAACAATGTTGGTTTATTATTCACACTATATGGCATAGCAAACGCGTAACCTATGATCGGCGTGACAGCGATCTGTCACGCAATCACGTTACGTTTACATACACGTTTTGCATACTTTTGAAGGAAGTACCCCCTCTTTTCTATAAAGTGGAAGGTTGATTAATTACCTACAACTAAATCTCGATTAGTCACAGTTTTTAGTATTACACGGGACTAATTACGAACGTTACGCAACAATTTATTTTTGACGCTACATTTATTAAAAACTTAAAAGTGTATGAAAACGAGACTAAGTCTTGAGTTCACACATAGTGCACATTACATACACACGAAATGTCAAGTCCCGCACGAATTTCTCGCGATGGCTAGCCTAAAGTTCGAATTATCAAAGATTAATAATCAAAGAAGATTAAAAACGCCGTCCTCAAGTGAGCAACTTAATACCCACAAAGTATAGTATTTCATTATTGTAAGCTTATTTGCTGGTATATTGTTTTTAGTAAAAGCAGTTAATGAAATGTTTTCAGGTCGGTATCTGGCTGGGGATCAATCATGAATTGTGCTTACATTGCATCAATGGCCTGCACTCAATGGCCATTCATATTTATTCGTTGGCGTTTCGTAGAAATTAACCAACACTTCTTATGAATTATCTTCGTAGATTAGAGGGCTACATAAGTATGCAAAACGTGATTACGTCACGGTGAACTTGACGTGCTAAAGTGACATATCGTTGCAAGCCCCACTGACAAATTATTTATAAAGAGAACCTTATTTATATAATGTCTAGTCTAATTAACTGCAATGAGCTCTTAGTGTATACTGGACGAAGGAAACTGGCATAGCCAAGGACGGGGGTGGGGTTTGGGGTCGGGGGCACCTTCCTTATGCTAGGTTTACACCATGTCCCCGGCGGCCACGGCAGCCCCGTTTCAGGCCACCGCGGACAAAACGGGATGGACGTGAGACAACGCGGGGGACGGAATGGTCAAACGTGACTGCCGTGTATTTTTTAAACTGTCAACAAATTTGCCACGGCAACCTAGCAGGCCGTAATAATACGGGGTGAACGCAACAAAACGTGACAGGCCGTAACAAAACTTGGAGGCTGTCCGTAGTAGGACGGGAAGACATTCCCCGACAGCTCACGGTCCTTTCCCGTCCTACTACGGACAGCCTCCAAGTTTTGTAACGGCCTATTACGTACTGTCACGTTTTGTTGAGTTCACCCCGTTCTACTTTGGCCTGCTAGGCTTCTCATCCGCACTGTGATTGCCGTGGCAAATTTGTTGACAGTTTAAAAATCTGGCCCGGCATCCTCGGCAATCGCGGCCTGTCACGTTTGCCCATTCCGTCCCCCCGCGTTGTCTCACGTCCATCCCGTTGTGTCCACGGTGGCCTGAAACGGGGCTGCCGTGGCCGCCAGGCACATGGTGTAAACGCACCATCGGGGGGGGGGGGGGGGGGGGGGGGGGGAGGGGCTCTTACCCCACGGCCCGTCTCGGATACCGTGGTAGACCGTGATATACCGTGATAAAACTTGGCAAGAACTAACAAAACTTGAATACAGAGGACAAATTTGTCAAAATCTCACGGCGCACTACGTTTTTGGCAAACGGGGCTGCCGTGGCCGCCGGGGACATGGTGTAAACCTAGCATTACTTCACAAATTTAATTCGTTGCCTACGAAAGCCTGGTGGGTTAATAAGTAAATGCTATTTGGAGATTATAATATCCAGTAGGGAACAGGTATATTGCTAACATAAATAATGGTGATGGAGACTATACAAGTACATATAACATGACGCAGTGGCGTAGCCCGGTCGGACTGATTGGGGGGCATGCGAATGTTTGGGGGCACATCTTATGTATTTATGCATTTTTAAATAAACAGATATCCTCTCTTGTTTTGTATTTGTTTGGAATATTATTGGGGGCACGTGCATGCCTCCTTCTCTTAAGCCCCCCCCCCCCCCCCCCATAGCTACGCCTCTGACATGACGACCAGTGTAGCTAATGGCACTCTCGCAAATTACATTTTACTAGTACAATTTCAATAAATTAAGTGTTGTCAAGCTGTGGTATTTTTTATATAAATACAAATAAATTAAATAATATTCATACACCAAAATAGAGCATCGGTATATTTCCACATTTCGCCATTACTACTGATACCTGATACCGCCCCCCCCCTTTAAGTAGCAAAATTAATGAATAACATCGGTGAACAAGTACATGACAATTATAATACGGCAAACCATATAGCTTTCTTGACAGTTTCGAAATATACATTTTACTGATACAATTTTATCAAAGGGAGTATTACCCAGGGAGCAAAGGGGGTTTTTCATACATAGAATGTTATAAAAGGTTTGGGCCCAGAATTGTCTTCTAGGACCTCGTAGAAGCACAACCTAGGTGGACAACCTCGCGAACTAGCTACTGGAAGGCCAGAAAACACATATTAAGGATTTTACCCCTAATGTACGTTAAAAGCGCCTTAAATCCTTTCATGAACATCCTACTCTGGTATTTTCACGCTTACACCCAAACGCATGCTGCTATCATCCAATTGCTTCGAATATGTCTTTCACAGATAGTTGTGCATCTTTTGATACCAAATTTTGCCTTTTTACTTCTATTGTTTTTTGTCACGTGCCTTTTATATGTCACGTGTCAGATATAGAATGTGAAATTTCACATACGCCTATTGACAAATATATGTGGAAATGATGCAGATTATAGAATGACACAAATATTCAGCTGTACAACCTTATACATGTTCGATGACATTTAGTAAGATGAAAAAACAGTAAACTAGCTAAACAAAGGATAAAACAATACAAAATAAAAGAATTTGAAACACAGAAATACATAAGAATAATTACATGTAATAATTATAATGATAAAATGGATGTTATGATATAGCGAGCGTATCAATGTATGACGATAGCGGTGCGTCATTATGTTTATCCCCAGTCATTGGATACATACTGCAATCAATCCAGCACACAAGAATGCACATTTCTAACTCACATGGGAGTCTTCCAGCCTGACACATTGTATATGAATACAGTGCTAATGAATCACGTTCCATCCTTCCGGGCACTCTCTGATTCCGAACTCGGGACCTCATATGTGGAAAGCTTGTGTCCTTCCAACCTTTCACACCAAGTCCACGAATATACAATCATAGCTATTTATTACAAGCAAAATCTTTATAATCTGTTAAGGCCCTTGGAACTGTTTTCATACTATTTTTCACAATTTTCATTAAAAATACATAAAATAACCAAACAATCATGTTACAATTCCAAACAAAGTGATTGTGTGGTTATGCATTGTCTCATATGATATTACAAAGCTGCACTCATTATCCTAATATGGGGCTGGGGTACGAAGGTACATCGACATCGTTTGGAAAGAGTGCTAAATACAAAGTCAAAATAACGAGGTATGAAAGCTGACATGTCTTTGGAATGAGTCTTTTTCAACTGATTAGATGACATCATTGTAAAGCTTGTTAACTTCCATTCGCAAGAAAAAGAAGGCCAACAAAATTAATCCAAACAACAGCAAGAACATGTCAATGCACTTTTTACACATGACACTGACAGTACCACAAGCAGGAAAGAAATGACAGCTTACTAGTGCAAGTATAAGTCTATTCATATTCCAAAATTATGCTAAATGAAGGGGTAGAATCGTTATAAAGTATGGCATGATGAAGACATTTAAATAGGGGAAAACTGCAAAGTGATCAATCAAACCACAATCATCAGGCTACATAATCAAATAAAGAAACCAGTTATTGTCAGATGCCAATATATAGTTTATTGGTATTTTCACAAATAACCTATACTATACTTGTGGATTATGCTGATGTAAACTTAATAAGCATTTTTATGAATGATACCCCTCTAGAACTAAACGTCATTTAAGATCATACACATTTCTGAAAAGTATTTCATTCGCTAAGGAGTATCAATGATGTGCTCAATAACATGTTATAAGTCTACGATCACAAATGGTAGTACATACAGTCATGTAGTTCTTGAACCACATTATGTTGTGCAGTTGACAGCTAACACAGGAACTGCCCTGAGCTTCCTCAGTGAGAACAGTGTTTGGGTTAACAATTTAATAGTTAATGAGTCCTGGAGACATGTAGTACTGTACAGTCACCTGATATAACCATATTTGTTAAAACCATCAACCCGACCAGTTCGAGGATTCAAATTATTGACAAGGTGCCATATACAAGCTGTTTATAGTTCAGTATCCCTCTGGAGGATCTTTTCCCAATATAGAACATGCTTCTCCATGAGAGGTTAGATCACCATCAATGACAAGTATGCAATGTCACGGATTCAAACAGTAAAGGTCTATGTTTTTCTAAATGTTAAGTGCTCATTCATAATATACATGTGTGTCCTTCTAGTCCAATGAACATTTCTTTGAGTCAAATACAACTTATAATTATGTGGACTTCTTGAAACAATGATGTACCATGCAGTATAACTTAAAAAGTGTACGATGGTTCAGAAAATGGCCTACAACATTAACACAAATTGTTACATTGTTTAAAGATGTAGAGTAGGTCACTTTGTTTTTCTGTGGTACGAATATCATTTTTTGTATCATGATTGTTTTTGTCCATGCCCATTACTGTGTTTGATCGTATTATCGTGTACATGAATAAAAATAATCTTCCTACTTAACAAATTAACAATAATTCGACTGAGAGTTGAGGTAAGCGCTACTGCCTTTGCCGCTTCATTTATTTTCCCTTATCTTTCCCCACAGGCTACACCTACAAAATATTTACACTCATTGCTGACTTCTGTATTAGTTCCATGTTAATATTGGCAAAATACGTAACACACATACATACAAGTACATGTATATAAGTGCATTTTTGTCAGATACATCATTAAACTGTTGTTAGTAAGAAAATCACTTTATTAAATGGTTCATATTGTATTATATTCTTGATTAAGGCCTATTGTATATCTGTACTATATAATCAATATATATGTCCTCATTCTACAATGTGTACATTTCATTATCAAGCCTATTTTACCTCTATTATAATGATTTAGTAAAATCAGATACCAACAATACACTATATAAGGAACTCATATTCTTATGTATTTTATTGTTTTCAATTGTTAATGTGTTTTATTATGCTATTGTTTTCGTTTATATCATTTCTAAAACTGAAAAAAATTAAATTGAATGCCATTTGAAGAACTTCAAATACAAATTGTGTAACGTTTTAAATATTTTGAGCATTTCAATGCGTTTTTGTATATAACTGAACGTGCAATTTCAAGTCGTTTGTATAACACGTGACTTAAAATGACACGTGACACACTAACCGAAGATATTATGCAGTCAAATTTGGTATCAAAATATGCACACGACTCTACAGAATACAAATCTGAAGCGATGTGATGATATCATAACGCTTTGTAGTGTAATTTTGTAAATAGCACAGACAAACCTTCATGAACCCTAAGGATTTAAGGCGCTATTAACGTGTACATTATGGGTTAAATCGTTTGTACGAGTTTTGTGAACTTCCAGTAGCTAGATCGCGAGGTTGTCCACCTAGGTTGTAATCCTAGAAGGTCCTAGAAGACATTTCTGGTGAACAACCTTTTATAACATTCCATGTATGATATCCTAAAAAAGGGGTGTTTGCTCCCTCGGTATATTGTCAAACTGTGGTAGCTTCAGATACAAATTAGATAAATAGATATTTTATGGGGAGTGTTGGTATATGTAAATACTATGACATAGCACACACGTAACCACTGGTCAATTATCAATAGGACCAATTATCAATAACCAATTAATGAAAATGTAAAACTCTAATTTCGGATGAACTTTGTTGAAGGCAACAAGCGATGATATTCGGGCACCGCCCACTCCCGCTTCCCCGCCCGCGAAAAAGGGAGACACGAACAGTTATTGCCTTTATTTTGTTTCTGTTCCACCTGAGGAGCCACGTGCCGCCAAGTCTTTCATATTATAAATGACTCGTTTAGTGCATTTAGGTCAATTTTTATGTAATATTAAAGTGATCCCTTTAAAGTGTCTAACTCCACGAAAATTTGTTGGAGCTTCCTCGTTTAGCTTATGGTAAAAGAAGAATAAAAAAGGATTAGATTTGTTCAAATGTCCCGTTAATCTTTAGTATGAAGATGATTATCATTGAAAATCATCATCTCAAAACCGTTGCCCAACGATTTTGCTAAAACGTACAATTGCCGCAGCTGTACACGCCCGGCCGGCGCGCCACGCGATCACGGACCTGGGCAGGCGGAGTGGCCAAAACCTTCCCGATAGACAGGGCAGCGCAACCATGCAACGAGTCGATGTACCCGACTGTTGAGCCGAGCGCGCGGAAATTCTGTACCGTCTGTATACACGGGTGCGGATATCGTCAAACGGACGATTATTACTGCGACAAATCTACGGCAGGCCATCTGTATTTGGTGATAAAATATAATCAACTCAATATTTTCTTTCAAACTTTCACAAATCTTTCAATTGTATTTTACAATGATATTGATATAGGATTGAAGTCTCAAATGTCATTTTGAGTAATATCTGGCACTTTACAGGTATCACTTTAACAAGACGATCAATATAGCTGCCACTCTTGCTAATTCAGTTTTACTGATAGTGTTTCATTAAATTAAAGGGGTAGTAAAGTTTTGGTAAGGCTGAACTTTAGTAACCAAAACCTGCACAGTAACATTACAAACTAATATTTATAACCCCACCATGCTCGAAAGGTATTCAAAAATACAAACGACTAAGTAAAGAGCCTGTTATCATTTTAAAAAAACGCTATTAAAACACAAGATGGCGCTCTCTAATAAGGCATTGGTTTCAACCATTTGTCATACAAAATTCTGCATGTGATGTTTTGTTGAAAAATGATTAAATAGAGAGATCATCAACAACTATTTAAAAACCGCTTTTCAAAATTTAGGAAAAAGTGTAAGCATTTTTTTATTTGTTTCTCAAAAAATCGTCGTATTTATTTAGGGCCCAAATAAATACGATCGGATATGTTTATTGATATTTCAGCCATTTCTGAACCGATTTTGACCAAATAAAGTTTATTCTGCCATTGAAATTGCATGTTCTTTCAAATTCGACACTCAGTTTTTCATTACCTCACCAATAAGTTGTGTTGTGCAGCGCCCTCTCTACCAAAACTGAACTACCCCTTTAAGTGTTGCAACTCCATGGGGATGAATATTAAATGCATACTCATGAGGTATATTGCTAACATAAATACTTGTGATGGAGACTGTACAAGTACATATAACATGACGCAGTTGCGTAGCCTGGTCAGACTGATCGGGGGGCATGCGAATGTTAGGGGGCACATCTTATGCATTTATGCATTTTTTTATACATATATTCTCTCTTGTTTTGTATTTGTTTGGAGAATTTTGGGGGGAAAGTGCCCCCTTCTCATAACCCCCCCCCCCCCCCCCCTATAGCTACACCTCTGACATGACGACCAGTGTAGATAATGGCACTCTCGCAAATTACATTTTACTAGTACAATTTCAATAAATTAAGTGTTGTCAAGCTGTGGTATTTTTATATAAATACAAATAAATGCATAATATTTATATACCAAAAAACAGTATCGGTATATTTCCACATTTTGCCACTACAACTGATCAAGTTTCAATCGAAAGCGATATTTGTAATAAGTTATTATAATAATGTTTTAATATGAACTCTTGTATCTAACTGGACCAAAGTGGCGGCGTATCTAAGAGAGGACATTGGGGGCACCTGATACCCCCCCCCCCCGTTTATATTGCAAAATTAATAAATAACATCGAATAACAAGTACATGACAAAAAAAACACGGCAATCAATATAGCTTTCTTGACAGTTCCACAAATTACATTTCACTGATCCAATTTCATAAAAAGTAGTATTGTCAAACTGTGGTAGCTTCAGATAAAAATGAGATAAATAGATATTTAATGGAATGTTTTGTTAAATTTAAACATTGTGACATAGCACAAACGTAACCCCTGGTCAATTATCAATAGAACCAATTATCAATAACCAAGTAATGAAAATGAAAACTGTATTTTCGGGTGAGCTTTGTTGAAGGCAACAAGCGATGATATTCGGGCACCGCCCACCCCCGCTTCATGAACAATTCATGAACCCCCGAGACATAAACAATTGCATTTATTGTGTTGCTGTTCCACTTGAGAAGCCACGTGCCGCCAAGTCTTTCATATTAAAAGTGACTCGTTTAGTGCAATTAGGACAATTTCATGTAATATTAACACGACGATCTATATAGCTAATGTCACTCTTGCTAATTCACTTTTAATGATAGTGTTTCATTAAATAAAGTGTTGCAACTCCTTGGTGATGTATATACAATGCATATTTATGAACAATGTTGGTTTACTATTCACACAGTATGGCATAGCAAAAGCGTAACCAATGATCGGGGTGACATCGATCTGTCACGCAATCACGTCACTTTCACATACACGTTTTGCATACTTTCGAAGAAAGTACCCCCTCTTATATACAAAGTGGTAGGTTGATACGACATAAATTACCTACAGCTAAATCACGATTAGTCACAGTTCTTAGATTTAGTTTTTAGTATTATACGTGACTAATTACGAACGTTACGCAACAATTTACTATTGACGCTACATTTATTAAAAACTTAAACGTGTATGAAAACGAGACTAAGTCATGAGGCCACACATATTGCACATTCAATACACACGAAATGTCATGTCCCGCAAGAAATTTCTCGCGATGGCTAGCCTAAAGTTCGAAATATCAAAGATGAATAATCAAAGAAGATTAAAAACACCGTCCACAAGTGAGCAACTTAATACGTACAAAATATGGTATTTCATTATTGTAAGCTTATTTGCTGGTATAGTCTATCAGGTTATGTAAATCAGCAATTTTTTTTGCTATAATCTTCGAAACAGTTTTTAATTTGTTCTAAATACATTACTGATGCGAAAAAGTAATGTTTCCATTTTTTATTTTTGGTCCCAGGGTGCATTTTGGCGATTTTAAAGATAATTAGCTAATTTGCATATTTGTGAAATAAGGTCAGGGGTCATTTTCTATCTAGGAATAGTACAATATTGATAAAAACTAGGATTCTAGGGTATTTTGAGGCAAGGATTCCATTTCCGGTGCTCGTTTGTAAGTGCTGTATGGGAAATACTCTGAAATCCAAGATGGCTTCCCCTAATTTGCATATTTATGAATATTATTGATTTTCAGTGGCTACAGCCCCTAATAAGCAATAATTCCGGATTATTATTTGTTAGTTATGTTCTAAGTATGTATTTAAGATATCAAAGATGAGTTGCCATCATGGCAACCTCTAGCAATGCATATTATTTGCATAATTATGTATTTTACCTAATTTGCATATTCCCCCGAATCGAGTATATTAGGAACCCGGCAAGTGAAAAAGACAAGTAATACCACTTTTCCAAGGTTTTAGGGGGCAATGAATCCATTCATGATACTTATTTACCTGTATCCCCTCGGGAACCCACATAAATCCAAGATGGCCGCAATTGTCATTTTAAAGTAAATAATGCTATTTGCTACTTAAATGGCATTTAATTTATAAAAGTATGATTTGCTTACTTTAAGCAAACAACTACATTGTGATTCAAGTATTCTAGTTGCTCATTCCAATAATTAAAAGTCAAAACATTATAATATCAATTTAATATAACCGAAATAATATAGTCGTGTATCATAACATGTGTAATTTAGGGAGCAGTCATCTTGGATTTGAGATGGATTCCATGGTGATACAGGTAAATAAGTATCAAAAATGGATCTGCTGCCCCCCAAAACCTTGGAAAAGGGGTATTATTTGTCTTTTTTACTTGCCGGGTTCCCAATATACTCGATTTGGTGGAATATTGAAATTAGGTAATATACATAATTATGCAAATAATATGCATTGCTAGAGGTTGCCACGATGGCAACTCATCTTTGATATATTAAATACATACTTAGAACATAACTGACAAATAATAACCCGGAATTATTGCTTATTAGGGGCTGTAGCCACTGAAAATCAATAATATTCATAAATATGCAAATTAGGGGAAGCCATCTTGGATTTCAGAGTGTTTCCCATACAGCACTTACAAACGAGCACCGGAAATGGAATCCTTGCCTCAAAATACCCTAGAATACTAGTTTTTATCAATATTGTACTATTCCTAGATAGAAAATGACCCCTGACCTTATTTCACAAATAGGCAAATTAGCTAATTATCTTTAAAATCGCCAAAATGCACCCTGGGACCAAAAATAAAAAATGGAAACATCACTTTTTCTCATCAGTAATGTATTAAGACCAAATTAAAAAATGTTTCCAAGATTATAGCAAAACAATTCACAACATTTATTTATACTACATTAGGGGATATACTAGTATTGTTTTGAGTAAAATTAGTTAGTTTAATGTCTTTCGGTCGGTATCATTCTGGCTCGGGATCAATCATGAATTGTGCTTACATTGCATCAATGGCCTGGACTCAATGGCCATTCATATTTATTTGTTGGCGTTTCGTAGAAATTACCCAACATTTCTTGTAGTGATCATCGTAGATAAGATTGCTACATAAGTATGCAAAACGTGATTACGTCACGGTGAACGTGACGTGCTAAAGTGACAGATCGTTACAAGCCCCACTCACAAATTCTCAATAAAGAGAATCTAATTTATATAATGTCTAGTATAATTAACTGCAATGAGCTTTTATTGTATCCTGGACGAAGGAAATTGGCATAGCCAAGGACGGGGTGGTGTTTGGGGTCGGGGGCACCTTCCTTACTTCACCTATTTATTTCGTTGGGCTAATTTTGGTGGGCTAATAAGTAAATGCTATTTGGAGATTATAATATCCAGTAGGGATCAGGTATATTCGTAACCTAAATAATGGTGATGAAGACTATACAAGTACATTATAACATGACGCAGTGGCGTAGCCTGGTCGCACTGATTGGGGGCATGCGAATGTTTGGGGGCACATCTTATGTATTTATGCATTTTTTAAAAACAGATTTCCCCTTATGCTTAGGATTTTGTTGGCAAATTAATGGGGGCACGTGCCCCCCTCCTCCTAACCCCCCCCCCCCCCCCCATAGCTACGCCACTGACATGACGACCAGTGTAGCTAATGGCACTCTCGCAAATTACATTTTACTAGTACAATTTCATTAAATTAAGTGTTGTCAAGCTGTGGTAGTTTTATATAATACTAATAAATGCATAATTAACAAAAAAACAGTATCGATATATTTCCACATGAAAAGAGATAGTGAACAAAAGGATGTATATGAATAAGCCCATGTCTATGGACAGTGTACATATAGAGAGAAATTAAATGCAAAAAGTATAACATATTAATAAACTAACATGATTATGTATATGATTATGTGTATTTCTCTCTATAGGTACACTGTCCATAGACATGGGCTTATTCATATACATCCACATTCTCATCATGCATAGTTCCACCTCTATTTTGATCATATTATTCCACCCTCATTTGTCTCTCCACCTTCCCTCTGATTACCTACCTATTTAGGCTTCCTTTTGTTCACTATCTCTTTTCAACTCTCTGTCCCATTCATTTGTCTATGTTGCTTCCCTACATATCATCACCTACTGGGTCCTCATCCTTTCCACTCTCTCCTTTGATCTCGCCTATCCTATTCATCAGATCCTGCAACACACTTCATTTCACTTTCTTTGTCCTAATCCTCTCGCTCCCATCCCCATCACTCATAATCCCCTCTAATTGTCCCTCCCCTCTCAATGCCCCAGTGCACTCCCACACCTCATCAACTGTCTTTTGTTCACATGTCTCTTTCCATTTCTTGATTTATTTCTTTGATCCTCCCTACCTCTATTCTTCTCTAAGCCTTACACTCTCATCACATTTTCTTTGACTGCAGCCACTTAAGGACCCACTCATGCCTGTTCTTACCTGATTGGTCAAGCAGTCCTGACACTCACCCACTCACAGTTGCTTTCATTGTTTTGTGTCTCCGCCTCCTTTCCTCTTTCCAGCCCCCCTTCCATACATGTGTTTATGTTGGTATATATTCTGTGTTTTTTCTGTAGTAACTGTCATTTGTGCCCTGACGAAGATTCTGCTAGGATCGAAAGCTAGGCTGTATACGACTCTCATTCAACCACATATATGACATATTTCGAGCATTTTGTACCCTTCCTCAGAAATGTTCTGCTTTATAGGCCTGTATTACTTTGAGTAATCGGTTAACATTGGTTAAACACATTTGCAATACTTAAGTTTATATATCCATGGATACCGTCACGTTGCCTAGCAACACTATTCTACCTAACAACCACACATCTAACATACATTTCAAGGGTTATTTTACCATTCCTGGGCACATTTTTTGCTGTATAGGCCTATACATTAGTCAAAGTAGATTCTTGATTAAACTTGATGGTGCAACATATGAAGACTACTTAATTATCCATGGAGATCAATGCGTTGCCTGGCAACCACATTTATCTAGCAAACACACATCTGAATTATATTCCAGTTTATTTCATTGTCTTTCTTGGGATTTTTTGCGTTATATATTATGATTACTTTACATATAGCGTATATATGTATATGTGTGTGTGTGTGTGTGTGTGTGTGTGTGTGTGTGCGTGTGTGTGCGTGTGTGTGCGTTTATTTTTGTTTTTGTGTGTGTGTGTGTGTGTGTGTGTGTGTGTGTGTGTGTGAGTGTGTGTGCGTATGTGTGTTAGTATCTGTGTGTACAAAATTGACACTAAGCTTGGCAATGTATTGATTTGAATCCAATTTTTGTTTTTATTATTATAATAAATGATACCTTCATCAGATTAGATACTGCCCACGAGGAGTTGATTAAATAGAGCCAAATCTACACCATGTTACACATATTAATTGTCACTATCTTCGTCGGCTTCATCTGCATCTGCATCAGTATCACATATTTGGCAGTCACAACAACCGCATGCATCTGTGCAGCGGAGTCCATTGGCACGGCACCCACATCACCGTGTCTCACAGTTTGTGCGACATTTGTAGGCAACCAATCCCAGAATGGCATTTGGAGCCGGAGCCTCTTTAGTCCAGTCAACCACCAGTCTGCCGTCAATGAGTTTCCATCCCTCTCCCTCAGGGCCAGTTATCTCTGGGGCTGCAGTCAGAGCTGCCTTCCAGACAGCAGCCTGGTAATTCGCCCTCTCAATAGTTAGCGATATCCTGTTCTTTTTTAGAGGACTGGTGTATTATACGTGCATCCCTGAGTTCTTGTGGAACAAGCCATCGAAGCCCTTGGCGGATTGTAGCAGCAAAGTGTGTTTGTCAAGAAGCACAGGACGTCCATCTATGCATATGTCAGCAGGAACGGCATCTGATCAAGGAGATGTGTCGTTTGAGAGCTAACTAGTAGCCTTCTTGACCTCAACATTGTGGGGTGAAATATTCATGATCAGTGTGATTTAATCGGGGGCATCGAGTCAATTGAGGATGGCTTCAAAGTGTTTAGTCCATCTCTTCAGTATATCCGGCTTCTCAGATAAGGGAGTTGACCGATCAGAACTTAGAAGGCGAGACCTCCCTGACGACTGAGGTCCATAGAGGGTGTTGATGTCCCCGTAGAACCGCTTTGAGTCAGTATAGGCCTGGATTTCATATGCCTTTGAATGTAGCCACGAGTCCTGTTTGGCCTGTATTTACGAGCACTGACTAGTGTAGGCCCCCTTTTTAGAAGCATATTAGGATAATTTTGATGAGCACGATGTTTACGTCTATGATTTTCGGTGGATTTCTTCATCATGCCCATCTAACCAGTCATTGCATCTTGCGGGTAGACGTTGATAGACATTGCGGGTGGAGAGTCATTCACAATTTGTTTCAGTGTTGTCAACAACGTGTAAAATGTCTGCCAGCTGATCGCCTAGATCTGAGATGAGTTTTCCAGCCACATCAGGATTCTTCAGTGTATACATTGTTATGCTCCTTTCCCTGTGGGCGCCTCTTTGGTCTAATTTGGAGCTTTATCTTATATACGATGCGCCTGGGGGTCTATCCAACAGTCTGCCTCACACATATAATTGGTTACTCTGACATCCTGCACGTCTCATTTTACTGACAATGCCGTCGTCGATGAGGTTTCAAAAGATGGCATTGGTTATCTCTATAAGGCATGTGCTTCGCAGGTCTGCAACAGAAGTAATCAATTGTTGTTGCGGGTGCCCACTCCATTCTTCCAGTGACACCTTCCCATAGGCATAGTGATGAATCATGACTTACTCTGAAATTAAAGTCACTGAACAGTATTTGCTTGTCATTTCTGCCCACTGAAGTAAGGAAGGTATCCAGTTCTACATAGGACATGTCTTTCACATCATCAGGGTTGGTCATTGTCGGAGCATAAGCACTTATCAGGGTGGTCATTCTCCCATTCTGTATCGTCATCGGGAAATTGTCGATACATTTTAGTAGATCAATTTGCTAACGAGATAGCTCTTAACTGCAAAGTCAGCTCCAGCTTCAAGTTGCTCTTGATTGCTACCCCGGCCACACCAGAAGAAATTGTATCCACCCCCATGTTCTGTAAGGTATACCTTATCAGCCGAACGAGTTCAGAGAGAGCTGCAATACCTTGTGAGCTCTTTAGCAACCAGAGCTGTTCTCTTGTCCGGTCTATCGGCAGTAGGTTTGTCCACATTATATACCAGTGGTGAGAGGTATTACCGTTCTTTTCTTTCCTTGGGTCAGCCTAAACCAGCCTGCCAAGCATGTTGCCCAGTGGGTGGCCGCTGTTCGCATGTTAACACATAAGAGGAGCCAACGGTGAGGGATGGGTACTATATTGGATGCAATGTCAAGGGACCTATCATTAAAAGAACATGACATGACACCACGGACTTAATAACTACATATTCCCCAATGCAAGTAAACCATACATCCCAGAAGGAACATATCAGACAAGCAATTAAAATTTGTAAAGAACCTCTTTCCATAACCACCCCTATGCCTACTCAAGCAAAGTCAAGGGAAATGTGTTTTTGTTTGTGCATGCCGTTTGTGATCAATGAACAATCTAGCAGAGAGGCTAGTGGTGTAGACTAAGACTGGCAAGCTATTGGCAGATCGCTGTGTGATGATATCAAATGATGATTGTCTTCTCTTGTTCCACCTCTATATTAAGGACAATAGTTTCTTTTACATTTACCTACTAATCTCATTCTTACATTTGCTAGGATACTGTGTTAGTTTTGGATCATCCAAGCCAATTATACCATACAAATGCATACAAGTGCTGTAGATTATATAATCCGTTGTCTTAAAAGAGTCTTCTGAAAAATCATGCTAAAACCTCATCAAATCAATTCTGAACCATTTCATCTACCCTTTCATAAGTCATGTGTAAACATTCAATGGTAAATTAATGTCATGCAACCGAATACTCTTCCATACTCTATTGGTATATACAAATATTTGAGAACCACTTAGGTTCCAAGTAAGTTTTGAAGATTTTGACAAAGTTTCTAGATCGATCCCTTAAATGGAGCTTTTTGGTTAAAGTGATACCTGTAAAGTGTCAGATATTGCACAAAATGACATTTGAGAATTCAATCCTATATCAATATCATTGTAAAATACAATTGAAAGATTTGTGAAAGTTTGAAAGAAAACGAACACTGTTTACCTAGTGAAAAAAACGAATATTGAGTTCATATTTTATCACCCAATACTGATGGTCTGCCATACTTTTGTCGCAGTAATGAATGATCCGTTTGAGATATTCGCACCCGTGTATTTTTACACACGTAGTACATTCATGGAATTTGAACTCGCTCGGCTCAAAGTTCAATCTCCGGAACGTTCTCACGGGTGCTGCATGCGGACGTTCTCAGCTAAGACAATTGTACTTTTTTCAATTGCGTTGATTAACGCTTTAGAAATAATGATTTTCAATGATAATTATCTTCATACTAAAGGGACATTTGAAAAAATCAAACCCTATTGTATTCTTCTCTTACCATAAGCTAAACAGCACGATAGAAGAGAAACGAGGAAGCTCCCGTAATTTTCGTAGATTTGGACACTTTACAGGTATGACTTTAATGTTATTTGTCGCCTAAAATGTTTTATACGCAAACATTTGACATGACATATATTTAGTATGGTGTACACACTCCGCTGATGTCCACCATCTCTATTCAATATCCTTTAACATGCATGTTGTACCAAATATAGGCACAAAATACATACTCAGGACAGTCCATTTTGAAAGGGAGGTCATGATGCATGACCTGTTTTTAAAAATTACATCTACGTTGTGTTGCTATGGACACTCCCTTTCAATTAAGAAAAGAAAATGTAACGTTTATGACTTTATGAAGTTAGCTGAGTATGTACAGTAATGTACGATTAAAGCAGAAAAGTCATGAGGAAGGGCAACACCCGTTGGATATAGGCCAAATGAATTGGTGCTAGGCTAGATACTGTTGCTAGGCAACCGTCATACAAATCTGTATTGATAATCTACAGTATTACATGTGTGCTGCAAAAAGAAATGTTAAACTTGTAACCCGAATATACAGCAAAAAGGTGCCCAGAAAGGTCAAATGATCCCCCTAATATAATGTCGAATGTGTGGTTGCCATGCAAAATGCTGTTGCCAGGCAACATATCAGTAACCATGGATACTTTCATTGTTTCAAATGTGTATTTATAGTTATTTGAGTACTCAGAGTTATACAAGTCTATAATAAGAGCCGAACATTGCATTCAAGTACAAAACAAGCCATCTATATATTGATATACATCCAAAGGTTAATTATTGAAAACCTCTTTGACCTTGAAACATTACCCTCATCGTTAAAACTGTTCTCAGACAAAGCCACAGTAGTGTAGTGTTTATTTATATAAGAAATCAGGAATATTGCTCATGTTAGTTCCGAGAAATTTGATTTAGGAGTGTTGAGTACCGGATATAGCACTGTGAAGCTTGTTAATGGGCCTTAATGTAGGACAATACAGCAAAAATGTGCCTAGGAAAGGCAAAATAACCCTCTGAATATATGTCAGATGTGTGGTTGCTAGGGAAAATAATGTTGCTAGGCAACATGACGGTATCCATGGAGAATCTGAAGTATTTCAAATGTTTGTGTAACCAATGTTAACCGAGTTCTCAAAGTAATACAGGCCTATATAACATTTCTAAGGCAAACAAAACTGCTAAATATAGGTCATATATGTGGTTGCTAGGTAAAAGTCGTTGCTATGTAACATAATTGTCTCCATGGATAATCATATATATATATTATTTGTTTTGCACTATCGAGGTTATTAATTGTATGTCTTGTATATTTATACTTTTAAAACTCAACTTACATATTTGTAAACGTCTACAAGTTATATTGTCTTAAGTTAATCAACTGGATTTTTTTCTAATTGTGCAGGAATGTACAGCAAAATGGCATTTTCATGAAAATGGTGGTTTGGTTTGGCATATCCTAACAAACACCTATATCATAAATTATTGTTGAAATGCTTATTTTTCTTGAATTGTTTCACTTTAGAATCAATATGAAGTCCATCAAAGTGAAATTTATGGTTCAGATAATTTTTGTTCCGTTCTGAAAAGAAAATCACCTTGAAAAAAGAAAATGGCAAGCGTATACGCAAGGTTAAACTGGTTGCTAGGGAACATTATGTTGCTAGGAAACACAATTTCATTAATATTTACTCACAAATTATGTCAGACTGTTCGGAATGATTTTTTTCATTTCATTATTAGTGTTTAAATCATTGGAAACATACATTTACTTTTTACAAATATTAAATAATTGGTAAGTAACTATTTTTTTTCTAAATATCACTTGTATTTCATGTGAAAAGGGGCATGTGTAATATAATTGGCGTTGCCATGGTTACGAGCAACTATTTTAATGGGGGGTTAGCATTTATCGGGAGCTGGGTTCATGACCTTTCCTCTGATACCAAATTTTCCATGCCCGACCGGGGGTGCAGCCAAATCCTAAAATAAGGCTCTTTCTGGACTTGGCTCATGGACTATAACGGGTAATGAGAGTTTGCATGAATTACATACAAATATTCATGATGCATGAAGTAAGGATTTTGTCATTGACCTTGAGGTGAACCTTAAGTGACCTTAATATTTATAGGTCACTCATGATCTTTAAGGAGTTTAAAACTAATATTATACGTATCTCCATTCCCTACAAAATAAAAGCCTTTCACGACTGGATGACGAGAATATAGTCCGGTTTCATTAAAAATACAGTTTTCTGTACATAGACATCGTTATCATATATCCGCGTTTCCATGGCAACGGGTAGACTGTCCGATGTCACATGGTGGATTTGAACTCTGGATGTCATGTGCGTTCCTCCATTACAAATGTGTCATAATATAGCTCAGAAAACCGACTACAGATAAATAACTAGCCAAAAATCCACTAAAGTTCTAATTTGTGACAGTAGTATACAATTAGAGGTTAATTAGCGGTGACCCTTGGGACCTTAAACGGACGGTACCCTCACCTTAAAACATGTTCTAACAGAAATACAGTCCTTAAATGTCTGAGTATGAAAAATCAGGAGTATTGCTCATGTAAGTTCCGAGAAATGTGATTTAGGAGTATGGAGTATCAGAAATAGCACTACAAAGCTCGCTAATGAATCAGTTTAAACATGTATCACGTGATTGGCGTTGCCATGGTTACGAGCAAATATTTTTTTTGGGGGGTCAGCATTTCTTGGTAGCTGGGTTCATAACCTATCCTCTGATACCAAAATTTCCGTGCCCCTCGGGGAGTGCTACGGATTTCATTTTTTCTGGCCTCGGCTCATGGACTAGGAGACCCGGCTAGTCTCCAGGAGACGTCGCGGAGACGTCTCCGCGACCAGCGGAGACTGAGTCGCCAACTAGTCGCCAACTAGTCTCCAGCCCGGTGAGATACCACCTTAAGAAGCCTAAATCTCAAGCTAACACCATCCATGCCCCACCCCCAACGACCTTGGACAAACCAACTACATCGACAGACGACCGACTCACCATCGGACCGACCCCCGCTACTGGAGTTAAGCACACTACCCCACCCCGCCCCCCTTGTTCGGACGACTGCTAGTTTATCTCGCGACGCACCCCCTCCTGTTGAGGTGCCCCAATCCTCCCCTTCGCGTCCCACCTCCCCCCAGCCTAATTGCTCCTCGTTGAACCAACCACCCTCTGTAGTTTCATCAGCCCTTCCACACAGTCCACCGGGGGTTAAGGGTCCCACAATTGTTCATAGACCTGGCTCCCCCAAACCCACTACCCCCTTATGGAGGAACTTCCTTTGCCCATGAGGACCTTTTCGGATGTTGTTTCCAAGCGGAAACAGACTGCAGCCTCACCTGCAGTAGAGATTTCCAACCCCCTTACACTGCTCAAGACCTCATCCCCTCAGATGAAAATTCAGAAGAGGGCCCTTACCCCTTTGGTGAACAAGTCCCCTACACTAACACAGGCCCTCGACACCCCGAATCCTGAACCCCCCTCCACCCCTTTGTCCTCGATGGAGGACCCCGCCGCAGACTTGACAGACACTGACTCTATTACTTGAGAGGATACCCAGTCATTGTTCATAGACCTGGCTCCCCCAAACCCACTACCCCCTTATGGAGGAACTTCCTTTGCCCATGAGGACCTTTTCGGATGTTGTTTCCAAGCGGAAACAGACTGCAGCCTCACCTGCAGTAGAGATTTCCAACCCCCTTACACTGCTCAAGACCTCATCCCCTCAGATGAAAATTCAGAAGAGGGCCCTTACCCCTTTGGTGAACAAGTCCCCTACACTAACACAGGCCCTCGACACCCCGAATCCTGAACCCCCCTCCACCCCTTTGTCCTCGATGGAGGACCCCGCCGCAGACTTGACAGACACTGACTCTATTACTTGAGAGGATACCCAGTCCCAGACTGACGAGGAGTCGATACATGAAGAGACCCTCCCCCTCACACCAATAATTATAGCGGTTCCCTTATACCTTGTTGTATTCGTATTAACATTAAAATCACGGGACAGGTTTCGTTTTTTCAAATTTCCCTTTCGTTACAAAGATATGTATGATTGAAGTATTCAGATAAGAAAAACTCCGGGCGAGTTTTTCTTCCGTGTACAAAGTGAGTGCAGTGAGTTACTGAATATCACTTTGCATTTTCGCTCATTACTTGGCCATACAATGTCCATTTGACTTAAAATTTCACACAATACCCTGTGGACATATGAGACAACAACAATATACATTGCATCAACCATTCATAACTTTTTGCACATGTCAAGTTACTAAATCCCTTTAAAGGCAGGAAAAACCAGCTCAAATAGCGCGCAAATACACTTCCAATATTCCTGGTTTAGTGAAACAATTGAAGCCCTTGAAGAATAGTCCGCTATTCAAGAAAAGCATGCAACAGAGGATTTATAAATTAGTTAACACGTTAGACGTGTAGTATAGCTTTTTTTTGTTTTGTTTTATTTGTTTTTGTTTTTTACGCATGGCTATGTTTATGGTTGGTTGCTTTTCTTTTGTGATGATTTTGTCACTGCTGACCCTTAAAGGAGGGGCGCAATCCCGGCTTTGATTCAGCTTTATAGCTTTGAATATGTGCCTTTATTGATATACCACATTCTTTTTTTTTTTTTAATCCTTAAGTTGGGCAAAAAAGGAAAATTTCATGCACATTTTTGGCTCTTTTTCGCGTCGGCGTTCCATACTCCTAAAAAAGTAATTTTAGCGGAGCGATGAGCTCATGAGTCATGACGTCACCTGCAGGCAATAACACGGAAGAGCGAGCGTGGTTCAATGCAAACACTTTGACTTGCTAGTAATACAAACTCGTATTTGCTTGAAAATTGAGGATTAACTGAAATTGCCTCAGGAATGAATTTTAGCAAGATGCAGCAACACATCTAAGGAAAGTATTAGCCTGCACCGTTTTCCATAAGGATCCACGTATGAGGCGGATTTAGAACTCAAAGGTTAAATTAACGAGGGCCGACTGGGAAGGACCTAGCGAGTGTGTGCAGGTCTGCCAGAGTTTCGGGGGGCCGCGCGGCATGACAGGTTATGCTCTCGCGTGCTAGCTGCCGCGACAACTACCTATTACAAGTTCTGAAAAGTAACGAAAATGCAAGATTATTACGATCGCACCTATTCTAGACTATTTCTTAATTTACTTACATGTTTGCATGGCTTTTCAAACAAATACAAGAACGATTACCTTGGATGGACAAATCTATCACTTTCGTGGCCTCTTTGACAATGTTTATTGTTTTTTTCTCTGTCGGCATTCTAATGCCGACAGAGAAAAAAACAATAAATGAACTGAACTTAGCGCTCTTTTGTAGTTTTGTTGTTAATTTGCAAACGGCGTAGACTACGTGTATGATATCGATGCCCAGAAATTGATTGACTATGTTCAATCTCCCGCACGCTCGCCAACGACTTGAGTTTTGGATTTGTTTACCTCGGGGAAAAGTAATATTTTGCTCAAAACTGAGGTAATTCTGAATGTTCTGTAAATATATTTCCGTAAATATTGTTAAATAGATCCATCAAAGCAATGATGCTTGTCATTTTATTGCCGCATAAAAAGATGAATTTGAGTGCGAAACACCGCATTTTTGTAAACCATGTTTTGAGACGTGATCGGATGAAGCCGCCACTTATTATGGTTAGGCTAGGCCTGGGCTAGCGCTGCGCTGCGCTCGTGCGTGCTGATGGCCGGAAGACCTGTCTGCGAGGGGGCTAGGTATACGATTGCTATAATCATATCGGAGACTTCCTCGAAGCGATTTTAGAGTGAGTATGCGCCTTTATTTGGCAATTATATTTGTTGTATTTGTGGAGACAAATGATGAAATAAGAATTATAATAATGGTGTCTGCAATTATGGGGAAATTGTCATGAATTTGCTCAGCCACGCTCAACAAATCTGTTCGGTTGCACCTCTATCACTTCCATTCCATTTTGGCTGCCGACGCACAATTTGGAATTTTATCTTCAGGAACTGTCAATTAAAAACTCGATTCTGACTCTGATCCAGATCTTTCGTCTAATTCACGCTCACTGTTAGAATCAGATGAATCTGGGTGTGGATCCTCCATAATTATAAACTCAAACAAATGTATGTAGATATTGAAAAAAATCGATATAATATCTCTCTGTCAATGTAATTAGATGCGCTTAGCGTGTACGTCTATGACAATTAGAGTATCGGGGATCCTGTGATTGCCTGCAGATGACGTCACAACTATGACGTCATTTTTCTTAATACGTGCGGTTTACGGGTACACCATGTGAGATGGGTGGATTGGTAAGTCCTGAAAAGGACTATGGTAGTCCTAGAAAGGACTGTTGGTGTAGTTCTGAAAAGAACTGTGGTATTCTTTCTAGGAGAGTTCTAAAAAGAACTGTTTGTAGTCCTAGAAAGGACTGTTGGTAGTCCTATAAAGGACTGTTGGGATAGTCCTGAAAAAGACTGTTGGTATTCTTTCTTGGAGAGTCCTAAAAAGGACAATTGGTAGTCCTAGAAAGGACTGTTGTTAGTCCTAGAAAGGACTGTTGGGATAGTCCTGAAAAGGACTGTTGGTATTCTTTCTAGGAGAGTCCTAAAAAGGACAATTGGTAGTCCTAGAAAGGACTGTTGATAGTCCTAGAAAGGACTGTGGTATTGCGAGGAGAGGGTGGATGGTAGGAGGGACGTACTATCGATTGGGAGCGCTATCGGCGACGCGTTGTGTGTGCTGCCGACGCTGGCGGCGCTGTAGTCTCTCGGCTCGCTGGGTGCGGACGTGGGTGACGCAAGGCTGCTCTGCGGCTGGCGGCGGTTGATACTCGGCTGGCTGGCTGGCTGGCTGTTGACTCGTCGGCTCGCTGGTCGCGGATGTGGGTGACGCAAGGCTGCTCTGCGGGTGGTGGCGGTTGAAGTTCGACTGGCTGGCTGGCTGGCTGTTGACGTTGGCGGCGCTGTAATCTCTCGGCTCGCTGGTCGCGGATGCGGGTAACGCTAGTCTGTTCTGCGGGTAGCGGCGGGTGGTGTGCGGTTGGTTGGCTGGCTGGCTGTTGCATTGTGGTGTGCTGGTTGCGGATTTGAGTGGTGCTAGGCTGCTCGGTTTCCTCTGTGGGTGGCGGTGGGTGATGTGTGGCTGGTTGTGTAGGCTGTGTCGGCGGTCTATTTGTGTCCTTGTTGATGAGTGGTTTCCAGATGTCGCTGATGTATAATCCTGAATCTTGAGGTACTGTGTTGTGGCGGTGAATTTCGATGGCTTCTCGGATGCGGCGTGTGTTCCAATGTTTGATGGTGGTGATGAGTTTGCTGTCGTCCCATTGAATGACGTGTTCGTGCTGTTGTGCGTGCTTGACAATGGCTGATTTGTCCCAATCGCTGAGTCTGTAGCTAGTCTTGTGTTCCTTTAGTCGTGTTTCTAGATTTCTGCCTGTTTCCCCAATGTAGACTTGACTGCATTCGCATGGTATTCTGTAGACTCCTGCTTTCTTGTGAGGTGGATGCTTGTCCTTGTGAGTGTGGAGTGCCGAGTGGAGCTTGTTGGATGAGCTATGACGAACTTTGATGTCTGCTGTCTGAAGGATGCGTTGAATCTTGTGTGAGGCTGGTCCGATATATGGTAGAACAACTGTTTGTGTCGGTGGTGTAGCTACTGGTTGGTCTTCTTCAGTTGTGGCGACGGGCCTGCTGGTTGGAATGCTGGTCTTGATCTTGTTTCTTGGGTATTTGTTGATATCAGTGAGGGCGGTGGTGACGTGCTTGATTTCCTGTTGTAGATGGTCGGCATCGCTGAGTTGGTGGGCTCGGCGGATGAGGGTGTTGGGTACTGATTGAATAACTGCTGGATGGTGGAATGATCTGTAGTGTAGGTATCTGTCGGTGTGTGTGGGCTTTCTGTAGACTTGGTGGGCGGGTTTACCGGATGGCGTTCTAGTGACGAGGACGTCGAGGAAGGGGATGCTGTTGTGTTCTTCGGTTTCCATGGTGAATTTGATGCTCGGGTGTTGTTGGTTGATGTGGGTGAGGAAGGTGTCCAAGTCGCCTCTGCTGTGTGGCCAGATGACAAATGTGTCGTCGACGTATCGAAGCCAGAGGGAAGGAGATTGTGAAGATGACTGTAGTGCTGTTGTTTCGAAGTGTTCCATGAAGATGTTGGCTATGACGGGTGAAAGTGGTGATCCCATGGCTGCGCCTTGTAGTTGTTTGTAGTAGTTGTCTCGCCATTTGAATGATGTGGAGTTGAGACAGAAGATGATGAGGTCGTGAATTGGTCCGGTGTGAGTGCGGTTCTATCGGAGAGTGTGTCGTCAGCTTCGAGTCGATCTCTGACGATGCTGCAGGCTTCGGTGACAGGAACGCTGGTGAACAGGGATTCAACGTCAAAGCTGACCATGATGTCTGTTTCTTGTATGGTTGTCTCGGAGAGAATGTCGATGAAATGCTTGGAGTTGTTGATGTGATGCTGTGACTGTCCTACAAGAGGCTGAAGAATTGATGTCAGGTGTCTGGCGGTGTTGTAGCATGGTGATCCTCGGGTTGAAATGATGGGACGAAGTGGGATGGTGGGTTTGTGGATCTTCGGCTGGCCAAATAGGATGGAGCAGGTAGCTGAAGATGAACGGAGCTGGAAGTAGAGTGGCTTGGGGATGGCGTCTAGTCTGTGTAGTGAGAGTAGTTGCTGGTTTAGTTTCCTCTCAGTGGCTTGTGTCGGATCTTTCTTGAGCTGCTTGTAGGTCGGGGTTTCGATGAGGGCTGTGATCTTGTTATTGTAGTCTTGCTTGTTGAGTAGTACAGTGGCGTTTCTCTTGTCTGCTTGTAGAATGTGTATCGATGAGTTGTTGCGCAAGTCCTTGATGGCTGTTTGTTCTTGTTTGCTGATGTTGGGTTGTAGAGGCTTGGCTGTTGAAAGCGCTTGAGTGACTTGAAGTCGGATGTTGTCTGCTGCGGTTCTGCTCAGGAATCTTAGTTTGGGTTCAACTTGTTGTATTACTTCGGAGAATGGTATCTTCTTGGGTGATACGGCGAAGTTTAGACCTAATGATAAGACGTTGTGTTCTGCTGCTGTGAGGTTGTGGTCGCTGAGATTGATGACGGTGTCCT
Organism: Echinarachnius parma; assembly: GCA_037951105.1. Classification (NCBI taxonomy): domain Eukaryota; kingdom Metazoa; phylum Echinodermata; class Echinoidea; order Clypeasteroida; family Echinarachniidae; genus Echinarachnius; species Echinarachnius parma. The sequence continues at coordinate 27,088 of JBAMJV010009345.1, forward strand.
TGGTGTTCGTGGGTGCTGACGTGTTGGTTGGTTGCTGGTTCTTGGCTAGGAGCTGGTTGAATTTGGCGATCTGTTTCTGTCGGGTCGACTGGAACGTTTTCTTGGCGGTGGAGGAGTTGAATGCTTGGCATTTCTTAAGGTCGACAGGTTGGAGTTGTTGAGAGAGGTTGGCTTCGGATGCTTGGATGTTGTGTTTTGCGTTGTGTAGCTGATGGCGGGTGTTGGCTATGCGTTCTCTGACTAAGGCTAATCCTGCCTTGTGTAGGATCTGTTCTGCGCGTGGTGTGTCGATTGAAGACTTGAGCTGGAGCCCCGGTGGGGTAATGCCGGAGTCACGGCAGCGTTTAAGAAAGGTGAGGTGGTTCTTGAGTTTAGCTTCTTTGACGTAGTTGCGCTGAAGTTGCCTGGCTGATACTTGGGTCGGCTCCCCGTAGAGCTGAGTTAAATGTTGCTTGTAAGTATCGGTTTCCATGGTGGTGTATATAATACGTGCGGTTTACGGGTACACCATGTGAGATGGGTGGATTGGTAAGTCCTGAAAAGGACTATGGTAGTCCTAGAAAGGACTGTTGGTGTAGTTCTGAAAAGAACTGTGGTATTCTTTCTAGGAGAGTTCTAAAAAGAACTGTTTGTAGTCCTAGAAAGGACTGTTGGTAGTCCTATAAAGGACTGTTGGGATAGTCCTGAAAAAGACTGTTGGTATTCTTTCTTGGAGAGTCCTAAAAAGGACAATTGGTAGTCCTAGAAAGGACTGTTGTTAGTCCTAGAAAGGACTGTTGGGATAGTCCTGAAAAGGACTGTTGGTATTCTTTCTAGGAGAGTCCTAAAAAGGACAATTGGTAGTCCTAGAAAGGACTGTTGATAGTCCTAGAAAGGACTGTGGTATTGCGAGGAGAGGGTGGATGGTAGGAGGGACTCGACGTTTCGAATAGGTTGACTATCCGTCGTCAGGAGTGGGGATCTGTTGGCTTGCGCGGCTATAAGGGTAGGGATTGCGGACGCGGGTGACGTACTATCGATTGGGAGCGCTATCGGCGACGCGTTGTGTGTGCTGCCGACGCTGGCGGCGCTGTAGTCTCTCGGCTCGCTGGGTGCGGACGTGGGTGACGCAAGGCTGCTCTGCTGCTGGCGGCGGTTGATACTCGGCTGGCTGGCTGGCTGGCTGTTGACGCTGGCGGCGCTGTAATCTCTCGGCTCGCTGGTCGCGGACGTGGGTGACGCAAGGCTGCTCTGCGGGTGGTGGCGGTTGAAGTTCGACTGGCTGGCTGGCTGGCTGTTGACGTTGGCGGCGCTGTAATCTCTCGGCTCGCTGGTCGCGGATGCGGGTAACGCTAGTCTGTTCTGCGGGTAGCGGCGGGTGGTGTGCGGTTGGTTGGCTGGCTGGCTGTTGCATTGTGGTGTGCTGGTTGCGGATTTGAGTGGTGCTAGGCTGCTCGGTTTCCTCTGTGGGTGGCGGTGGGTGATGTGTGGCTGGTTGTGTAGGCTGTGTCGGCGGTCTATTTGTGTCGCTGATGTATAATCCTGAATCTTGAGGTACTGTGTTGTGGCGGTGAATTTCGATGGCTTCTCGGATGCGGCGTGTGTTCCAATGTTTGATGGTAGTGATGAGTTTGCTGTCGTCCCATTGAATGACGTGTTCGTGCTGTTGTGCGTGCTTGACAATGGCTGATTTGTCCCAATCGCTGAGTCTGTAGCTAGTCTTGTGTTCCTTTAGTCGTGTTTCTAGATTTCTGCCTGTTTCCCCAATGTAGACTTGACTGCATTCGCATGGTATTCTGTAGACTCCTGCTTTCTTGTGAGGTGGATGCTTGTCCTTGTGAGTGTGGAGTGCCGAGTGGAGCTTGTTGGATGAGCTATGACGAACTTTGATGTCTGCTGTCTGAAGGATGCGTTGAATCTTGTGTGAGGCTGGTCCGATATATGGTAGAACAACTGTTTGTGTCGGTGGTGTAGCTACTGGTTGGTCTTCTTCAGTTGTGGCGACGGGCCTGCTGGTTGGAATACTGGTCTTGATCTTGTTTCTTGGGTATTTGTTGATATCAGTGAGGGCGGTGGTGACGTGCTTGATTTCCTGTTGTAGATGGTCGGCATCGCTGAGTTGGTGGGCTCGGCGGATGAGGGTGTTGGGTACTGATTGAATAACTGCTGGATGGTGGAATGATCTGTAGTGTAGGTATCTGTCGGTGTGTGTGGGCTTTCTGTAGACTTGGTGGGCGGGTTTACCGGATGGCGTTCTAGTGACGAGGACGTCGAGGAAGGGGATGCTGTTGTGTTCTTCGGTTTCCATGGTGAATTTGATGCTCGGGTGTTGTTGGTTGATGTGGGTGAGGAAGGTGTCCAAGTGGCCTCTGCTGTGTGGCCAGATGACAAATGTGTCGTCGACGTATCGAAGCCAGAGGGAAGGAGATTGTGAAGATGACTGTAGTGCTGTTGTTTCGAAGTGTTCCATGAAGATGTTGGCTATGACGGGTGAAAGTGGTGATCCCATGGCTGCGCCTTGTAGTTGTTTGTAGTAGTTGTCTCGCCATTTGAATGATGTGGAGTTGAGACAGAAGATGATGAGGTCGCGAATTTGGTCCGGTGTGAGTGCGGTTCTATCGGAGAGTGTGTCGTCAGCTTCGAGTCGATCTCTGACGATGCTGCAGGCTTCGGTGACAGGAACGCTGGTGAACAGGGATTCAACGTCAAAGCTGACCATGATATCTGTTTCTTGTATGGTTGTCATTTTTCTTCGCCCGAACCCAATTTTTTTGGGGGGCACTTTCAAAGTAAATTTTCAGGTCCTCATATCATTTATAAATAATTTTCCAAGTGCAAAACAGTTGTTTTATTCGAAATCTACATGTAAGTGGCTTTCTGAAGGGCTAAAATGCCATTTTCAGCTGATTTTCTTGACACCATACCTTTAACACGGGTGGGTGCTCGGCGCTATCGCAGAATGCGTCTTTTAAAGTTTTTGTTGATCATTTGACCTCTAACCCAGATATAGTTTTCTTGCAAGAAAGTTATCAGCTAAATGAAAATAGCTCTTGTTGGAGGGAATGGTCTGTTCCTTTTTGTTCGCCGAGCTCCTCTCGTGGGTCAGGGGTGACAACGTTAAAGGGGCATTCCCTCTTTTGCAAGCCCAAACAAATAAAAAAAATATAAGTTGCCATATTAACCTCAAATATTATAGATCATGATTTTAAAAATTTATTCTGAAAAGATTAGGACTTGACAATGTATTTTGGTGGAGTTATGAATTTTATGATTTGTTTTATTACCTATAGATTATTAAAATGTTGGACGACGGTTTAATAACCGAACCTCACAGTAATCTGTCTAGCTCCCTCTACGTTCGTTGGATATTATATGTGGTATGAATGTGATGCCCACCACCCATAATAGATAGCGCCACCAACGAGAGAGATCTACACAACGAGAGAGATATTCACAACAGCAGTGATCGCTATGAATGATGGCACCTACGGCTATGAAATTTTACACGCAGCATTATACAAGTATTATACAGATCTGTACCAAATTTGAAGCATTTTGATATTTTTGGTAAAGAGGGAATGTCCCTTTAATGAAGAGCTCAAAAATAGAGTGTTTGTCTTCACTTTCTGTTTGTGATGGGTATATTTTATATCATACAATTTGTTTTAATAGGCCTATATATCACATTTATAATACGCTCATCCCCCAGGATGATCGGCAGGCTTTACGTGCCATAACAGCCCTTCATAATCATGTTTCTAGCTGTATTGATGGTACTATTGTCATTGGGGGTGATTTAAATCGCACAGAAAATCCTGCACTTGATCGCTTTCATATGTTAATAGAACACAGGGCTAAAGTTGCAGTTGCTTTGAAGAATGTATTTAATTCTGTTTCGCTTTGTGATGCTTGGCGTAGAATGAATCCTGGTGTAAAGAAATTTACTGGGTTTCGAAATAATTTGGCTAGTGTTTATGGGGCTTCTAAGTCTAGGCTAGATCGTTTTTATGTACCGCTATGTTTATTTTCTTCTATTCATTCATGTGATATTATTCCTTGTTCCCTTTCTGATCATTCAGCGGTGCTGTTGAAATTTAAGCCCCCTTCATCCATTCGTGAATGAAGTGTATATTGGCACTTTAATAATACTTTATTAGAGGATGATAATTACAGGGAAATAAATATCCTTTTGGTTAGATTGGCAGAAATTGTTTGGAAGTTGCTTCTTGGTGGGACTTTGGTAATAGCGCTAAGATTAGGCAAGAAAAACGGTCAGCTTTATTTTATATTAATAGGAGGATTGATGAACTTCAGTCTACACCAAACTTTACTCTTGAGAATAAAAATGTACTTGCTGAACAAAGAGATGCACTGAATTTATTATTGAAAAATGAGGCACAGGGTGCTCTCATAAGGTCTTGTTTTAGATATACCAATGAGGCTGATTCTTGTTCTAGTTTCTTTTTTAATCTTGAAAAGTCGAATTCAAATTCTAAGAATATGTCTCGTATTCGTCTCCCTTCTGGTTGTATAACAGAAGATCCGAATGAAATTAGAATGCATGTTCGAAATTTTTATGAGTCTTTATACTCGTCTTCTTATGTCGATCAGAGTGCTCTTGAATACTTATTACCCGATTCCAATGTTTATGACCCCTCCCTGTTAGAGGATCTTGAAGACCCTCTTTCGGAGGAGGAGTTTGATGTTGCAGTACAGCACCTTGGCAAGAATAAGTCGCCTGGTTTAGATGGGCTCACATCAGAATTTGTTCAGGTCTTTTGGCCAACTTTACGTGATGGTTTTTTCTTTGTTATTTGTTCGTCCTTTGAGCCTGGAGCTCTGACTCCCTCTCTTAGACGGGCAGTTATACCTTCGCTCCCTAACAAAGGAGATTTGGCCGATGTATCTAATTGGCGCCCCGTTTCCCTTTTAAATACGGATTATAACATTCTTGCCAAGGTGCTTGCTGGCAGGCTAACGCAATATATTAGTAACGTTATTGGTGAGGATCAAACCTATTGTGTTCCCGGCCGCTCCATTTATGACAATATTAATTTAATTCGTGATGCTATTTTGTATGCAAATACTGAAGATATACCCTTGGCCTTGATTAATTTAGATCAGAAAAAGGCATTTGATAATGTGGATCACTCTTACTTGTTTAATGTAATAAGGAAAATGGGGTTTGGAGATCTTTCTATTTTTTATATACAGACTCTGTACGAGGGTGCTGAGAGCCTTATTAAAGTAGGTGGGTCACTGACTTCCTCTTTCCTTTTTGAGAAAGGAATTATGGTTTATGTATACCAGGAACAAATGTGAATTGTGCTATATCTGCGTATGCAGATGATGTAACTGTTTTTATCACTTCGGGCTCAGGGTTTACTGCGGTTGGGAAGGCTTATGATTTGTTCAGTCGCGCCTTTGATGCATGCCTTAACACACAAAATTCTCAGGGCTTATGGGTTGGCCGCTGGATGGGGCGCAATGATTCGCCCCTGAATTTGTTGTGGAATAGTAAAGGTCTCCCGTTTCTTGAAGTTCATTTAGGAAACACAATTAATTATATGCGTCAGAATTGGAGTAAGTGTAAAGATAAAATAGTTAAAACGTTTGCTTCTTGGTCTCGGCTTGTTTACTCTTTGTCTTTTAAAGGAAAAGTTTTAATTGCAAATCAGTTGGCCGCCTCTAAAATGTTCCATTGTTTAGCGGTTCTTTCTCCCCCAGACAATATTATAAATGAACCCCAAAATCTACTTGTTGATTTTGTTTGGTCTAAGAAGCGACATATGTTGAAAAAATCAACTCTTTATGAACAACCTGACAAAGGAGGACTTGGTCTAGTCTGCCTCCAGGCACGCATTTTTTCTTTTAGGTTTGGCATTCTTCAACGTTTTTTTTTATCTTACTTCACATCCGGCTTACCTTTTTATGAAATGTTTTTTTCGACAATATTGTAAGTTGGGTTATGATTATCAATTGTTTCACGTTGAAATTAACCCTAAATTTCTTGTTAGTTTGCCGGTTTTTTATGGTGAGGTTTTGCGTGCTTGGATGGTGTCCGGAGCCCGTATGGATACATAATCTATCTCGTTTAATTATGTTGCCAATATGCCATTAACTTGTTTTTTTGTCACCAAATGATAATTATGTTGGTTGCTACCCCCCTGCTCGACTCTTGGCGTGCGGGGCCAAACTAGTCCGCCACTTGCTTGACCCCCTGTCTGGACTGTGGCTTGACCCCCCCCCCCCCCCCCCCCCCGCTTTACAAACATTTTAAAGGACTTCGTCCGCCTTCCCTTCGCCTCCTCCGCCGCGAACTCCGCCGCGAACAGCACATGGGCAATTCCACGCCAAAGTGGACATTTGACCAAAAATTTTACAAGCATTTTTATGATACAAATTTGGTATCAAATCAAAGCTTAAATTCTATATTTTTGGAATTCAATGAGAAAATTTTAGTTTTACATAATTTTAGTTGTTTTTTTATAATAACTTTATAACCATAATTGAACCCCACAAATTTGACATTTTTGTGAAAAAGTGTTTTGATCCTGTGTTTGTTTTATATTTCCCCAGTTAAGCCTAAAATCCATTATTCTGACTCCCGAGATATGACCATTTCGTAAAATAGTAAATTTGTATGATTTATTTGATTTGTTGTGCTTCAATGACTTCTTATTTTCAGCCTATGAAAATGTCCTTCCGTTACCAAAAAATCAATATTTTTAATTTTGTGGCTCACATAATTGTTAGAGGGCAGACCAATCTTCAGTGCAAAGCAAGTTCAAGTAGGCCTTCCCATTGCTAACAATTGTATTACTCATTGTTTCTTCGTTAATTAATAAATAACAAAAGAAAATGTCCTTCCGTTACCATACACATGGTAACAGATGGACAAGGTACCTCATATTACATATTATGACAAAATTTATGTTCAAAAATTGGTCTCTCATATATGAAAACCCAAAATAATGAGACAATACCTGCAATGGCCAGCTATCAGTGGCGTAGCGTGGTCAGACTAGTAATTTTCTGTGTTTCAACCAATCAGATTTGTGCATTTAGAACATTTTGATCTGGCTCACAATTGATTTTATCTCTTTCTGCAACAGGGCCCTTGTACCATGATGCCATTTGTCTGGATTTCTATCGTATGGGGATTAGTACGTCTATTTAACTGTGGTGAGCCAGGGTGTGAATAGGCTCTGATCATGACTTTGAATAGGTCTTTTTTTATACAATACACCCCTATAGAATTCTTGGACATGGGTGTAGGTCTAAAATAATTAAATTTTACATGAAATTTGCAAACTAAAAACAAGGCTGTAGAAAAAGCAAGAAATAATATATCTCCAATTCTTTCATATGTTGTAGAAATTATATCAAGCCAAGATTTAAGCAAAAACAATTCTCAAAATTATTTGATCCACGAGGTAAAACGGAAGGTCAAAATCTAAGGTCAAAGGTTATCGTATCCAAACTTGCTCATGCATGAACACAAATGGCATAAATGGATTGCACATAACATCCCCAGTCCAATTACACCTTTACAAAATAAATTGACCCAACGGTTAATGGACAATGCCATTTGAAAAATGGTGCCCACGCCCATTTCTTACAAAACTCCCCCATAAGAATCGACCATAGCACCAAAACCATTGGGCGGATTGGGCTAAAACTTAAATATTTGCGCTTTTAAAGGTTGAAATATCATACATACCAAATATTAGCAAATTTGAAGGGGGCTGCGATGAAAATTTTCAATTTGTTTAAAGGTGATTTGACATGGAATGACCCTACTGTGTTATATCATACATTGTAGTCCATTATGTCCTTCCGTTACCGAACATTTGTCCGCTTTGTGTGAAATAACTCAAATATCTGCGGACAAATTTTAATCAAAGAACAAGTAAATTCTTCTTAACCCTTCAGAGAATGAAATGTGTACCCTTAAAATATTTTGTATTATTTAATATCACAGAGTTTTAGTTAAAACTTATTTGATAACAAAACCTTGTCCATTTTAGTGTCCTTCCGTTACCGACCTCATTTGTATGCATATTCATTAATGTGCGGAGATAAACAAAATTAAAAAAATTATGGGACCTTAAAACTGTATGTTTTGGAAGTATTGTTATCAAAATAGACTGTTCTAACAACACAAGTATTTAAAAATGTCTTTCTTAAAGTTGACAATTTGTGTCTCAGTGTCCTTCCGTTACCATGGATTGACCATGAATAAGAGCCATTGGAGCATGAAATATAGTAAGAAAAAAATAGAAATGTAAATGCTTGTGATGTCCATATGCTATCTATGATACAAACTCATTTTAGACCACAAAAGAGATGTTTCCTTCTCATAAATGGTCTTTAAATTTCAAAATTAATTTTATTGTACAATTCCAATAGACTTTTCAGAGGTCCTTCCGTTACCGTCCTTCCGTTACCGAACACTGGAGTAATTAATTTCTCATAATTAATATACCAATGTAGATATTTTTCTTAAAAGGTGGTGTTATACTGTGTGAACATAAGGAAATTGACTAGTAGCCAACTTAACATGATAAACCTCGTAACTTCACAGAGATTGGGTCATAACTAAAAAAATTGAAAATCCATGTCCATTTTGGCGTCCTTCCGTTACCGGCCTCATTAGTGTCCATATCTAATTTACATAATGCGGTCAAAATTTTAGAAATAGTGGAAAACAAAGGTGTCCCAACAAGGATCAAAGACATGCAATTTAGAATAAAAAATCAAAAGCAGGATCCTGGAATTATTTGATTGAAGTTCCAAAATTGTGTCTGAATGTCCTTCCGTTACCGTGGAATTGCCCACCTGCGCCTTGCCATCTCTAGTGCGTATCCATCCTGGTTCAACGAGCTGGGGTGCAAGTTATCGACACAGTCATGTGGATCTACAGACAATGTCCTCTTTTCCATCGGTTGCGATTGACTTCTGCTTGCCGATGCTTGGAAATGGAAGCAAAGCGTCGTGAAAATCTATCTACTGAATGTTCAACAAGATCATCAACAAACTTTCCGACCATGTTTCGCACTGGCACCGAATTGGGTACATCGACGAGACAACTAAGCTGCAGTGGGCCCTTGTTTACAAGTTACCGACATCGAAGAAGGAAGGCGATGTCCAGTTTAAACCTTTTCATAATATACTGCCCTCACTCACTGTTTTGAATCACATCAACCCGGATATTTTTTCGCGACACTGCGGCTGGTGTAAGGATACACCAGGTACGATTGAACATTTATTTATCAAATGCCCGGCCATACAACCAGTCCTTAATCTTTTGTCCGTATTATTGAGTCGTCTGTTCCCATCCTTACTATTGACTTTTGATTTATACTGGTCCCTTGTCCCGTGCGCAGGTGGTCCTAGCAGGGAGGCAGTGCGCCTCGCCAATTTTTTGATAATTAGTTGCAAGTGTGTCATATATACTTTGTTTCGTACAAATACTTTTTCCAATCCTGTTATCATTTGGCAGCATCGGTTAAAAAGCAGAATTTTGTATGAATTTCATTACTATCATTTGTGCCACACTATTGATGCTTTTCTTAAAACGTGGTCACACAATAATACTCTGTTCCTTTTCGATGATTGCTCATTGATTTGGTTGTTTTAGATTTGCATTTACCACATGTAGTTGTGTTTGTTATCATGATGACATTTGTATTGATTTTACATTGTTTACTTTAATACATGACGTTTCACTAAGTTAGCCGTGATCTCCACCAATGTGGAAATCACCTCAACCATTTTAATAGCTTTGGTCAACATTCCATGCCCTATTAACTGCCCCCCTGAGACCTAGTGGTATTATAGAGATAATCTCCTCCGGTTACACGCAGTAAACTGCATGGCCACTAGTCTAGGTTTCTAGACCTTTTCATTCTTATTCATTGTGTGGTGTGACTGATATTATATTGACTCAATAAATCCTCCCAGTGTATAGTAGCGAAGTCATTATTATTGGCTAAGTATTAACACATGACCTATAAACATTCATAACCATGTCTATTTAAGACTTTAAGTGGTCTGTAGCAGCTATCCTGCCTGTTGTGTCCACTAAACCACTAAATCAGAGTGCATTGCCAATTTGAGTTCCCCATAAGAATAAATGGACATCTTCAACGAGCTGTAGGTTTCTTGTTTCTTGTCCAATTATACTCTAACTTTCAGAGATTGTTCCTATACTAAATGCGGTTGATCATCTCTCCTCTCTACTCCTTCCTACCATTTGACAATGGGGTAAAGCGAACAAACTTGATACTCTGTACACATCCGAACCCAAACTCGTCTGTAGTGTCTGCGTATCAAGACTAGCAGCACGACGTCTTGATTGAGACACCATCTGCTAGAAATTAGCGCCGAGGCCACTACCGATAAGAACGGTGTAAACGGTGATAAAATTCTACTAGAGGCACAAATCTCTCAACCTCTCCTCAGGTCTGAGAAGCGGTTAGTTTCTAAGTTGGCTGAAACCTAATGAACAATGTTTATCCTTGTATAACCATTGTAATCAAACTTTTTTGTTGTATTATGTACTATTCTTTTATTGTAAACCTCTGACTTTGATTTATAGTTTGTAAATAAAGATATCCGTTTGAAAAGTCAAAAAGTCTTCTTCTTCTTGTTCTTCTTGTTCTTGTTCTTCTTGTTCTTGTTCTTCTTGTTCTTCTTGTTGTTCTTCTTCTTCTCTTCTTCTTGTTCTTCTTGTTCTTCTTCTTCTTCTACGTCTTCTTCTTCTTCCTCTTCTTCTTCTTCTTCTTCTTCTTCTTCTTCTTCTTCTTCTTCTTCTTCTTCTTCTTCTTCTTCTTCTTCTTCTTCTTCTTCTTCTTCTTCTTCTTCTTCTTCTTCTTCTTCTTCTTCTTCTTCTTCTTCTTCTTCTTCTACTACGTCTTCTTCTCTTCTGCTTCTGCTTCTTCTTCTTCTACTACGTCTTCTTGTTGTAGTAGTAGTATAGAAGCAGCTGGAACAGCAGTGAAGTAGTTGTAGCACTTATAGCAGTAGAAAAGGTAGTAAACGGAGTAGTAATAGTGTAGTAGTAGTAGTAGTAGTAATAGTAGTAGTAGTAGTAGTTGTAGTAGCAGTAGTAGTAGTAGTAGTAGTCGTAGTAGTAGTAGTAGTAGTAGTAGTAGTAGTAGTAGTAGTAGTAGTAGTAGTAGTAGTAGTAGTAGTAGTAGTAGCTAGTAGTAGCAGTAGTCATGGTAGTAGTATAAGTAGTAGTAGTAGTAGTAGTAGTAGTAGTAGTAGTAGTAGTAGTAGTAGTAGTAGTAGTAGCAATAGTCATAGTAGTAGTAGTAGTAGTAGTAGTAGCAGTAGTAGTAGTAGTAGTAGTAGTAGTAGTAATATTAGTAGTATTAGAGTACTAGTAGTAGTAGTAGTAGTAATAGTAGTAGGTAGTAGTAGTAGTAGTAGTAGTAGTAGTAGTAGTAGTAGTAGTAGTAGTAGTAGTAGTAGCAGTAGTAGTAGTAGTAGATGTAGTATTTATAGTAGTAGTAGTATAAATAGTCGTTAATGTATATATATTAAGCCGTGTCCTTCATGATTCTGTAAAGGCCCAGTCCCGTACTGATGATTTTCACGGCGAGTCAAAACGATTTGACATTTGTCGAGAAAATCGCTTAGGTCGTGTTGCATCGTGTTACATCGTATCGGTTCTTCCCCCTACACTGTTGCGCATCGTGAAGAAAATCGTGAAAGCGGAGCCAAAATCGCCGTCTTAAACTGTTTAAAACAATCGCCACGCTACGACGATTTTCAACAAAAATCGTTGTATTTACCGTTGCATATTCGTGTCAAGTCGTACCACATCGTTGCAATTCGTTGCGACTCGTATCGCTTCGTTGTGAAGATTGCCGCTTTCTGTTTTTGAACTGACCGTGGGCGTAGAGACTTACGTAATACCTATTCATCACGAGGGGGGAGGGGGTGAATGAATAGATTATCCCCCTGTTGAATGACAGATCTACGCCCATGGAACTGACTCAAACAAGACCGATTGTTCATATTGTGCACTGCCCGATTGTTCCATACAAGTTCAAAACATTCGTTGTGCTAACACGATTTATGGCTTTCTTCGCGATGCGCAACGGTTCGAAGAACGAATTACAACGACTCGCAATGAACTAAAACGACTCGCGACGACTCAAGCGATTTTCTCCACGAATGATAATTCGTTGCGAGTCGCCGGAAAATCGCCACTATGGGACCACAACTTTTTTTCTGCCACGATTTTTCTACCGCAATGGTTAAAGACAAAAGAAGGACGAACTGACTCGTCGAAGAACGAATATTCGTCTTGAATCGCAGTACAATTATTCCCAATTTCGTTGTTAAATCGTGGCTCAATCGAGTCTATTCGTTCTAGTAAATCGTTGCGAGTCGTTGCGAGTCGAAGTGAAAATCGTCAATATGGGACTGGTCCTTAACCCCGTATACTTTGAAACTATCACACCAGATTACCGTACGCAAGGGGTTAATAGCATCATCACCGAAATAATCAGTACATGTATGACTATTTTAATTATTGATATTTATACAATAGGAATGAAAAGAACATGTTAAATGTTATGCGACCTATGTTATAGTAATATCAATGATTATATGCATTGTATAAATTAGGCGAAACCTTTGTGAGTTCAAAGAGTGAGAAGAGGAAAGAAAGATGTGAGAGAGGATGGTGAGTATAACACGATTCGCAGATTTCACACATTAAAGGGATCTATTAACTTTGTTGACATATGCACAAACTGAAGAAGGGTCCTTAAAATGTATATGTCTGTAATCAGATATGTCTACTGAGTGATGTGTGAAAATGTCATGGTTAATGAGTGTCATATGACCGAGTAATGAGCGAAAATGCAATTATCCACTAGATAATTTCCAATCCTAACACTTCAACCATAAGTATCTTTTTAACGGAAGAATAACTCGGAAAACCGAAACCTGTTCCATGTTTCTATAATTGGTAATACAAAAACAACAATTAATGTAAAAAGTACGGATCCCCGGGAATATGTATTTTTTATTCAAACATATTTATTTTGTTATTTATTTATAAATGGCCTGGAAAAGATCTGCTTCATGAAACTATTTGCTTGTATTCCATTAATAAGATGCCAATCATGGAATAAATTCACACATTGTGTCTTAAACATGTTTTGATTTTTCAAGCTTAAATCTTTTATTAGTGTGTTGAGATTATCCTTAAAACATGAGGTTGTTCAACGTTCCATTACAAAAAAAATATAGTTTCCAAAAACGTGGAAATTGTCCTTTAAAAAAATATCAAACTCAAGTTTGTGCGCATAAATATGATGCATATACAATGGACATGAAATATTCGTAGGTAATATGTAATTTACTGTATACGTAGGTAACACAAACTTTTCCCACAGTGACTGTCAAGAAATATGGGGCTCCCTTGTCAGCTTCGAGTGATAAAAACATTGACATTATGAGTGGTTTCGTGAAAACAAACATGTGAAAATGTTAACATTTAAACCAGATAATATGAGTTTGTACTGTCGATCAATTGTATCCACACTATTGACATTGCACAAATTTTGTTAACAAAATATCAAACCTCTTTTTTACTCGATTTCTAAATGTTTCACAGGATTCATGTTGGAGGTTGTTCGTTCGACTAGTTGTCACAGCTACAGTGATCATTACAGTTGGTACGTATATAATATGTATCGGGTGGTATTCACTTACTAGTGGCACAGTCTTCATAAAAAAACACGTACTTTATACCAATTACGACCAATCTTCCACTAGATTTCTCTGATCGTTTCTCTCTTAATCGCAATAATGATTATCAGGTTTATGCATTTTTGTCAGTACGCCCCGCTTGCACGACTCCCTGTAACATAGCCATTTAAATGTTTGTTTTTTTACTATTCAAGCATCATTGAATTATAAATGTTAGTTTTTAATGTTAACTTAATCAAATACTTAATAACAGTTTAAGTTACTAACATTTTGTTTGACCAGAACTGTACTATCCCTGTAAAGTGAATATTTTCCTGTTTCATTACAAATGAATTACTTAGATCGAAAGATTAAAGTCCACGTTATTTGCATATGTGTGCTGCTGATCTAAAATTGCCTACTTAAAGATAACGTTGAGTATTGGTCAAACTTTACTTTAGTAACCAAAACCTGCACGATTACGGTACAAACTAATAGTCATTACTTCACCATGCTCGAAAAGTATACACAATTACAAACCACAAAATAAAACCCCTGTTATCATTAAAAAAGAGCCGTTACAACTCGAAGTGTCAAATTAACTCTAGAGAACGCCAGCGCGAAGGGCTTGGTACGAACAGTCACGTCACGTTCACGTTTACGTCACGTGAAGGTTTTGTACCTTTTGTGAAACAGGTCACCCAAATCTACGAAGTGTCACGTTCAGGTTCTGTACCTTTTGTGAAACAGGTCGCCCAAATCTACGAAGTGTTGGGTTACGTGACCCAACAGTTTGTAGATATACTATATGCAATTCATGAAAGCTCACGTAAATTGGCGCTTGCGTAAAACAAATTAATGTAAATTGTCGTTGAGAAGAGACTAATTCTCGATAAATTTAATCGTGAACGAACCCGTCCTACCTATACTGTAATATACAATTATAGGCGTACACAGGCCTGGGGGCTGGGGGATGGACACCCCCTACCCCCATCCCCACCCCCTTACATAATTCAAGAAATGTCTTGGTCTCGGCCTCGAAATTTGTGACCGGTCCTGGTCTCGTCCTCGGCTGCGGTCATTTTCTACGGACACCCCCTACCCACACTTCCCCCGCTTACTTCAATTTGTCTGACGAAATATTCCCCCCCCCCCCCCCCCTACACCCACCCCTTGAAAAAATCCTGGGTACGCCACTGCCTACAAGTAGCTAGTTCGAATGTCAAATACATTAATTGATTTATTTAATATTGATTGGTTGGTGTGATTGTTTCATTATAATGATTGACTGATTAATTGATTGTTTATTAGATTAAATGACTGACTTATGGATTGACTCGATTCAATAACCATAAATAAACAATATTAATCAAATCATTGTTGTATTACTTTTAAACTCATTGATCACTGCTGCCAGTCACTCACTCACTCACTCACTCACTCACTCACTCACTCACTCACTCACTCACTCACTCACTCACTCACTTTCACAGGCATGCACATACAACGCCGTTAAGGGCCAGTACGCGCAGACGTCGAGCACGGGAACTTCAGGCGTATGCGAACTGAATTGTCCGCTGCGTGTAGCAATTCAGCTGGAAATCAACATTTGCCAAAATCCACGCACGACACGTCTTTAGAAATACTCCAATAACAAGACAAATAATGCAAGTGGTATGGTTGTACATTACCTAAATGACAGAACTGCATATTATTGTCTCAGATTACTCTGAATTATGCACGTACATATTATAAACATAATGATTGAAAAGATTTGATAAGGGGGTATCGGCATTTTCGTCGACATTTTTAAATCTCTTTGTGCGTGTATGTCTAGTCTTAGTAACAAGCGTTTGCAATTTAAAAAATCTTGATTAAACGCTCACGTCACGATTTGGTTAACGCGACACTTCGAGTTTTACCGGCATGGAAAACGACAAATTGTTGGGTCACTTTACCCTACACTTCGTAGATTTGG